>CM061142.1:706493203-706518207 GCA_030789695.1 Scilla litardierei
AGTTATTAAATGTTAAGCTTTAACTAGACTGTCAATAATAACTCTAGAGTGATGATAGGCAAGCTGGTCCTTAAGACCTGAAGTCATTAGTACGAACCTGTGAATGGATAGTGTCACTTAGATCTATGATCTAGCTTCGAGGCTCGGCCTGCTGAAAGATATTATGTTGGGTGATAAATGAAGCTTACGAGGGAAGTAGATGACTAAGATGGGTTCTTCTCTTCTGTTAAAGGGAAGTTAATATCACTGGATCAATACGGTCTTTGTGTTAATCCTCGGTCGGAGTACGTTGTAGGATGTACAATGTAAATACAACAAAGACTGCTATATACTGACCGATGCTGGCTAGTGGGGTTGACAGTAAACCATACCCTAGGTCATGTAGAGACAGTCTTGACAAAGGGACTGAAACATCGGTATTCATCACTGACACAGTCATAGTGATCTCGTCGACACGTTTGTCAATGGGTCGATCACGTAAGTATGATTCTGAAACAGGGACGACACCTACTGCTCGTGATTACCGTCGTCTAGGGGTTTCGAGCCCCAACCTGTAGTAGGGTCAGGCTGTAGGGTCTCACACTGAGTAGTATCCACGTCTTAGTAATGGGAAGAATGTTAAGAGGAATGCATTTGATGCAATAGAGTGATTTAGTTCACAAGTAAGTTGTGAACTTAAAAGCTAAAGAGTTTAGCATTTGGAATATATTAATACTTGGTATTAAATTGACTTAGATGCATGGGACCGAAGGGGACTTCCTGAGAAATCCACAGGAAGAAACCGCGTCCAAATCAGAGCTCAAATGAGCCCAGAAACACAAAAACAGCTAAAGAATGGCCCTTAGTGGGCTTGCGGGTCTGACTCGCACCTGGTAGGCCAGACCCGCCAGGAGGGGCTACTATGCATGTGCCACTTGGCATGCACAGAGCGCACCACTTGACGCGATCTGACACTGTTTGTGCTGTTTTTTGCGAAAACGTGATTTGGAAGTCTACTAGTCATAATTTGTGCCCGTAGGGCATGACGAAGGTCGTCTTTCGGGTGCAAAACCGAGGAAAACAGTCTGTTAAAGGTTGATATGGCGACAAGGTTGTCATCTCCCGGGCGCAAGAATGACGTGAAAGTCGTCTCCCGGGGCAATATTGATGGCGAAAAGAAAACGTGGGTTAGTCGTCGCAGGGGCACAATAGTATGGAATAAAGCGCAAAAAAACGTCGGTGCAAAGTGAAAAAAGAGCGATGAGAAACTTGCAAATAGGAGAAAGATGAGTGGTCTTTTAGTTTTAGGAAAAAAATAATGGCAAACTTGCAAATAAGGTGAATGTGGTGGGCTTTTGTTTGGATTCAACCAAAACACTCAACTACACACCCAACCACTAAGCGACACTCTATAGGGCTCTCCACTCTCCCAAACACTTTGTCTTATTCATATTATGATGCCATGCAGGACGAAGATTCATTTATGATACAAATTAATTTACGATACAAAGAAATTTAATTCAAATGATTCATTCACGATAGAAATTGTCAAACCCGTGCCCATAGGGCACGGTGAAGGTCGTTTCTCGGGTGCAAAACCGAGGAGGACAGTCAGTAAACACGGGAAATGACGACATGGTAGTCGTCTCCCGGGGGCAAGAATGATGTGGATGTCGTCTCCTGGGGGGCAATATTGATGTGCGAAAAGAAAACCTGGGTCAGTCGTCGCAGGGGCACAACAGTAGGGATTAAAGCGCAAAAAACGTCGGTGCAGAGCGGAAAAAGAGCGATGTAAAACACGTAAATAGGGGGAAGATGAGTGGTCTTTTACTTGTAGGAAAAAATAATGGCGAATTTGCAAATAAGGGGAATGTGGTGGCATTTTTTGTTTGGGTTTCACCAAAACACTCAACTCCACACCCAACCACTCACCCACACTCCATAGGGCTATCTACTCTCCCAAATAATTTGTCCTAGTCATAATTTGATGCCACGTAGGACAATTCATCTACGATACAAATTAATTTACGATACAAAGAAATTTAATTCCTTACAAAATTCTTCCTTACAAAATTTAGTATCCTTCAAATTTAGTTTCATTATAATATTTAGTACCCTCCAAATTTAGCATTCGTAAAATTGCAAACTAGCGCAGTACATCATACAAAGGATACATTGCATAATCCACAAATATAGGAAAGGTTCAAAGGAGTAGAAGAAGAAAAAAATATATAAAAAGGCACAATTTGAATTACAGAAGTTTCCATTTAAACTCTAGTCAATATTTCGCAAATATTGAATTTTTCTGAAAGACGACCATTATAAGTTGCAATCAACTGGAAAATTAGTCAAAAACATCACCATTGCAGACAAAGGGTAATTTTATTTGCAAATAGCCTAATTCAAATGTATGATAATACTATTTTACATGATAGCATAATAACAAAGTGTAACATTTTAGGTCTTGAAATTTTTTGATGTTCCAATCCAACCCAAAGGGTAAATAAAAATCACCCTTGCTATTAGTACAGAAATATTAAGTTAGTATAGAAATTTAGTACAGAAATAGCATTTCTTGTGCAATATAGTTATGGGCAAAACATTCCATGATATCGAAGGCTACATTAGGAAGATATGAACCAAGGATTCAAATCTCAAAAGATCTGAAGTATCTCGCTGGTAGATTACATGCGATGATTTTCATTTGGATTGTAAAATACTCCCTTATGATGCAGTAGAAAACTTCCTCATGAAAACATTGTAAAGAGAAAAGTATCCATCGTAAGCCATAATGGAGTGTTATGTGGATGCGCAATAACCTTTGAAATGTACAAACAAAAATTTGTTAGAGAAATGAAGATATATTGCTAATATTAATAATATAAAAGTAAGACTTTATTTATCGTATTCAGTAGGAGGGTTGATGATCGTGGTGTGTGTAACCAATCAAGCTCAGCAAGAACCATCTTCCAATTCTGTAACAAAAATGTAATTATGATGTTCAATGAAAACAATGTATTTGGCGAACAATTCTTCTTTTTTATATATTACCTCAAAAAAACATGTTAATTTTGCATCCATATTAGAAGTCACATTTGCTTCTACCATTCTTTTTGCAGCTTTCTAAAGATAATAATAATAAATAGTTACTGATTTAAATAATCTTAATATGAAAATGATTAATTCTGTAATGTCAAGCATACCTTATCAAACCAAATTCTTTTATAATCACGTAGTGTGACATCTATATTATTGTTTTGAAGCAAATTAACCTATATGTTAAAAATGATTAATAAAAAATGCAATCAAATATATAGGAAAAAAGATTTATTAGTGCCTTACATTTTTTCGCAAATAAGGGTCCTTAGCAGCATTCATTTGTATAAAAATACAAATCAATATTTTAGAAGAAAATATAAAAAATCATAAAATGACATGCTATAGATTTAATATTTTATTACATGTACGTAAATAGCAATGCTTGTCCACATTATGCAGCTCGGTATCGTACGCTAATGGTATACCTGCATGATAGCCACAAATTGATTTCGAAATTATTTTTAAGAATTACTAAATGAATAAAATAAACAGAAAGATATAAAGAAAAATTTAAAAAACTTAAATATAACAGACATCAGAGATATTCTTAGCAGGATTTCTGGATAAACAATGTTAACTGTATTATTTGAACCAGACTAACATGGTCAAAAGACGTGCATCTAGAAAGTGCCACATAAAGATGTCCATGACTGAAAACTGGGTTACGCAAGTCTAATCCAACGAACTTCACGGATTGTCCTTGAGATTTATTAATTGTCATGGCATAAGTTACACGAACAGGAAACTGTCGTCTTGTCATATGAATAGGTAATTCTATAGATGATGGTGACACAGATATTCTTGGAATAAAAACCAAACTACTGGCTCTATCACCATTCAAAATTTGAGCTTCGATCACACGGGATGCACATCTTACAACCCTTAGTCGAGTGCCATTACATAGACCATCTTTTGGTGCAATATTTCGAAGTAAAATAATTGGACAACCAACCTTAAGGTCATGTTTAAATGGGGGCAACCCAGGAGGATCCAAAGAGTTTATGTATTCATTAGGATACTGGTTTATAATGGAAGGATCAGTACATTCAGATTCAGCCAGTTTGTCTGCAGCCAGATATGTTATCTGTTGACCAGGATAAATTTGCAATGCAGCAGAATTTATATAATTAACATCATCATTACGCACGGAAAGAATTATTCCTTCAGTAAGGAATGCCGGAGTAACCGTACCTTCAACATCTAGATGCTGATAAATTATTAATAATAACTCATTTAAATCCTTGCACCTAATATTGTGGGAGGGAAACTCAACCACCTCTGTAAGGTTTGTCCCGACCTAATGCATAAGCAGAAATTAATTAAGTCAATGGTTAGTTAAGAGAAAAATGTCTACTAAAAGCATAAAGTATTCAAATAAATACATCCAAAATAAATTTTGCAAAATTATTATTCAACGGATGAGTTATACAAATGCATATTCTGATCCAAGATCAAAACTTGTATAGCGCACCATAATGCAGATCATCTTAATGAGGCTGCAACAATTTCTTCTCGAACCCCCTTTGGTATGACTGGCAAGATTTGTTGGAAGTCCCCACCAAGAACAATAGTAATACCCCAAATGCTTTAGTGTTATCACAAATATCCTTCAACGATCGATCCACTGACTCAACACAATACCGGTGTTGCAGAGAAACTTCGTCCCATATGATCAATTTTACTTTTCTGAATAATTGTGCATGTATGGATTGTTTACTAAAATTACAAATTGAATTATCATGCACATCTAAAGGGATGTGAAATGTTGAATGTGCAGTTCGACCTCCGATTAGTAACAATGATTGCGATACTAGATGATGCAACTGTGATAACTATATTTCCTAGACTACGCAACATTGTTGCTACATCATTGTACATAAAAGTCTTTCCAGTTACAGCACTGCCGCTTAAGAAAAATGTAGTACCTTTATTTTCAAAAACGGACGAAGTAATTGCTGAATAAGCATTACGTTGTGCATCATTAAGGCACTCAACATTTTTCACTACATCTAAATGTTTCACTGTATTTATAAGTTCCTGATGTTCATGCAACAATCGATTGCCAACAATTGCATTCTAATTTCCAGTAGGAAGTGGCATTGGTGAAGAGTCAGATAGACACTTACCATACTCCTCGAGCAATTCATTGATTAGAAATAAGCCATAATCTTCAAGTTGGCATTGAGATGGTGTAGAAATTGAAAACAAGATATTAATTTTATGTTGAAGATCGTCATATATTTGCATTGAGAATTGATTCCATAATGCAAGTGGGTCAATCGATGAATATTCAATAATAATAATACTAAACAGTCGTCGTAATTGATATCCTGTTTTCATAATTGAAGCTTCATGAAGAGATTGTTTCCATTCTAAATCATCTTCGAGAAGACCTCTTGCAACGCATGTTGCTTTGAATGTAGAGTACTCTACATTATTGACAGTGCGTAAATTTTCCCATGATGTTGGTCCTTTAACAACTATTAGTAACAACCGTAAATAGAAGCGTTCACCAGAGTTTGGAGATGCAAAAAATATTCTACCAATTGAATATCCAGATTTTCTTGGAGTCCAGACCTTTCTGGATTTATTCCAAACAAACTTTTGAGGAAATTCTTGGTAAGTGAGAGCATGTGCTGACTCATGTAAAGCACACCATGTAAAAAATTCAATCAAAGTTGTCTTCTCATTTTCAGCTCTAGATCATATTGTAGCGTGGTCTTCATCTGGATAAAAAATAACATGGTGTTGCCCTAGAAAATGAAGCATCAATCGTTGTACTGATGGTATCTCCTGATGTAATGGATGTTCAAATAATCGCCAAGCTGCCTCTGGGGGTCCAATATATCTTGCATCAAGGTATTGCTGGATCTCATCAACTGCACCCAACACCATTGTGGTTCGATCATGACCTTTATAAATGTACTTATAAATGTATTTGACACGTCTTATCCCGGCATAAACTTCGACATTAATATGGCAGTTAAAGCGTCTAGAAAGATACATATTGTATGGAACAACATCTCGGTTATCAAACTGATGACCCCTTACAGTATAGATAGGTCCATTATTACGATGACGATATATAGGATAGCCATCCATTGTTGTTGAATCTACATAAGTTCTCGGGTACTTCTTAGTACATTTACCATTATCCATACATGAAGAACTTGGATTTCGAGCACCACATGGACCGTGCACCATACAATTTATCACTGTATCGAATAACTCAGGATCTTGAAAAGGATCAGGAAATTCAGCACAGACAACCTTATCCAGTTGATCCCATGTATGGATCTTATCTGGACCATGAAGAAAGAAAAGAGAATGCATGTGTGGAAGCCCATGTTTCTGAAATTCAGTGAAGACATGTGCTACTTTCCTTCCGAATACATTTTTAGCATCAATCTCCTTCATTAAAGCCTTTCTTTTTAACTCAAAAACACGGGCAACTAAATCGGGACGATCGATAGACTTTTGATTAGGTAGAAGAGCATTTGATATTTCGGGCCAATTTGGATTTGTAGTCATGGTTAGAAATATATCTGGGTACTGATTATATCGTGTGATAGCCATCAAGTCTTGAAAAATCTCAAACATGTGGCATGCACTTCCAATGAAAGACGAAGGAAGTATCATCCGCTGTCAATTTGGTCACTACTGACATATGCATCGATATCTGCAAGACCTGATAGAGTTCACAATGGAGTTTTTACTGATTAAGTTTGATGAACGTCAAACGATTTTGCTCAGTTGCTACCCAAGCATCAACTATGAACTCTTGAAACAATTTGCCAGCTCACAAAATTGACGAATACTCAGTATTTCTTTCAAATAGACGGTAGCTAAAAAACTCACACATGGTAAGGCGTCTATGTGAGGATTGATTGCGCGATGGATCCCATTGCTTCAACTCTGGTTCCCATCCAAGCTGACCATGAGGAAATAATAAGACATAATGCAATGGCAAATGTGCAGGATGAGCCTCATTGATTTGCATGAGTTGATTATTTCCTCGTAGATGTAAAACAATATCTCGCATCCCGGAAGGTCGATAGCCATCTCCAGGTAAAATACCTGCAATCTCATCTATAGTTGGGAGGTTATAGCAGCGTCGATCTTTTGTCAAAGTATACTGCAGATATACACGGAGATCATGACCATCTACATTTGCTTGAATTAAGACAGAATAAGCTTGATGATATAGATGGATGAAAGGGTTTATGCCTGATAGACAATTTTGAATGATAAGTAAGACATCCGTTCTCAAATGAGGATTTCTATTACTTCGTAACTCTATAGCAGAAGCAGAATCATATATGTAAAGTTGACAATAACTTGCTGTTTGATTCAGATGTGGAAGAAGTGATCATGTTCGATGACGTAATTATCCATGAATAGTAAAAGATGTAGGACCTCTACCCAGAATCAATCTTTGATCCAATGTAGCACCAAGACTGGTAAATGCGTTATACTCATGAGCATATTTTCAAAATGATTTTGATTGCTCATTGTTACCATCATATAATTCGCGAATTATTGTAGGGGGTTCAATAAGTGTATCTAATTTTACCTTTCCTTGCAAACGACAGGTTCCAAAAAAATGATTTGTTAAAGTTAACATCGACAATTGTTCATCCAACCAATGTAAAGCTGAGCAATGAGGGCATGGAATGTTCATTAAGACAAGAGAATGCCGAACAAAATCCACAGTTGTTGGGGGAAAAATTATATTTGGAATTGACCTACATAATGTAGTTTATTGTCAAATTACATTAGTTTAGATTAAATCTTATGTACGATCAATATGATAATAAACTGGCAGGAGGTTCAGCATCTTGTGCAAGAATAAAACCAGATATGTTTATTTGTTCTTTTTCTCGTTCTCTCCTTCTGCGTTGATCAAAGGACCTATCCATAGTAAAACCAAAATTAAGTACAATTAGAATAATGTAGAGTAGAAATGATTTATGTACATGGAAGCAGAGACTAAGGTAGATAACCTGGTAGAAGGTCTATCATCTTGTTCAGAAACATTATCATTGCGGGAGGCTGAGCCCTCATGCACCTCTTCAATTAGGGAAGTTGATAATAAAGGTGTTAGTTAAGGTATATCGAGTATGATGTTAGGATGCATAAATTGAGAAATGCCTCTTTGGTCTTTATCTTGTTCTTCCCTTCTGCTTTGAGCTAACGAACCACCCAAACTAAAACCAAAAATAAATACAATTACAGTACAATATCTCAAGAATAGTTGATTTTATGTACATGCAAGGGGATAATAACATAGATAACCTGACAGAAGGTTCAGCATCTTGTTCAGAAATAGTATCATTGCGCGAGGCTGAACCCTCATGCACCTCTTCAATTAGGGAAGTTGATAATGAAGGTGGTACTTGAGGTATATCGAGTATGTTGTTAGGAGTGATAAATCAAGAAATGAATCTTTGTTCTTTCTCTCGTTCTCTCCTTCTACGTTGAGCTAAGGAACCGCCCAAAGTAAAACCAAAAATGAATACAATCTAATTACAATATCCCAAGAATAGTAGATTTTATGTACACGCACGTGGATAATACTATAGATAACCTCATAGAAGGTGGGTCATCTTGTTTAGAAATAGTATTAATTTGCGAGGCTGAGCCCTCATGCACCTCTTCAATTAGGGAAGTTGATGATGAAGGTGTTACTTGACGTATATCGATTATGTTGTTAGGAGTGATAAATCGAGAAATGAATCTTTGTCATTTCTCTCGTTCTCTCCTTCTACATTGAGCTACAGATCCAACCAAATTCAAACCATTAAATGAATAGAATTAAATTACAATATCTCAAGAATAGTAGATTGTATGTACATGCAAGTGGATAATAACATAGATTACCTGTCAGAAGGTGGAGCATCTTGTTCAGGAATAGTATCATTTCAAGAGGATGAGCCCTCATACACATCTTCAATTAGGGAAGTTGATGATGAAGCTGTTACCTTAGGTATATCGATTATGATGTTAGGAGGCCTAAATCGAGAAATGTTTCTTTGTTCTTTCTCTTGTGCTCTCCTTCTGCGTTGAGCTAAGGAACTACCCAAAGTACACCCAAAACTAAATACAATTAAAATACAGTAGAGCAGAATAGAATGTATATACATGTAAGTGGAAAAACCTGGCAAATGGTTAAACATCGTGTTCAGAAATCATATCAGTTTGTGAGGCTGAGCCATCGACACCTTGAGATATGTTTCTATGTTCATGTTCACAATGTCTCCTTTTGCGTTGAACTAATATGCTTTTTGCTACGAAACTATCAACATATGCGTAAATTAAGTGTACTGTGTTAGGCTGAGTAATAATAGTATATAAAGTATGTAAGACAATGATTTATATTAGCAAATGCCATACCGGACGCATGTTGGTCTGAAGAAAGTCGAAATGCAAAAGTCTTTTGGGTGTTCAAATTATGACAGCGTACAACTGATTCAGCTAAAATAAACGTTAAAATAATAAATATTTTAATTGCTAAGTACAAATTCTTATAAACTGATAAGGATGTCAAGCACAATTATTTTTCTTATGGAACGGTGGTTCTGGTATGGTTTACTAAACTATGCACACACAATTCATCATGTAATTACAACAGTCAATCGCCCAAAAATTAATTGTCAGAACTATGTGCATAGGATATGTAACCAGAAGTAATTACATGGTTCAAAACAATATTATTTGGATGTAAACAGTAAAATTAAAAATTGATATATGTAAGCGGTAGATACGTGCATGCATATTAAAAATGAAAATTGATTTACTGGATTATCAAATACGAAGTTGTTTATGTGTAATTAGTAACTTGAATTTGAATTTTTTGTGAACAACAATCAATATTCAGTGGTTATTTACATATGAGAAGCAAACAAATACAGTAGCAAACATACACAGTTATATAACCATCATCTAAATTTAAATGACAGAGCATGTTCATCCAAAACATTGAAAGATCAATACAAATTTCATGAAGTGTGTATTACCTTCGTATAGGTACCAAACATGTCATATCAAATGAACAAAATAAAATATAATAAGGCCATCTGTCAATAGATGAAGGTTATAAAATATGTAGGAGACAAATGCACAACATTCGGGTTATGTTATAGAGTGGTTCTTTTTCCATGGGGAATGTACATTGCTAATATAGCAAATATATATAAAAATAAAACTATCCTCCCCCTCCCCACCACAATCTTGAATTTATTTAATATTAGATTGTTGATTTGTGCTGACTTTATTTAATTGATGTTGATTGTTGTTCCTGGTCTTTACAAATTTTCTCACAACTGTCTACTCTTCATTGTTTAGCTTGTGCTACTCCTGCGCATCGGATACATCATAGAGTGGAACCTATAGTGATACTGGCTTCGTCCAAGGTAGTGTAGATATGGCTAAGGAAGATGGAGAGGTAGTTAAAGAAGCTGGAGACTCAAAATCAGTATGCAATAAGAATGTAGGGGGTTGAAGATCGCAAAGACACAAATACTGATCAAGAAGACATCATAGGTTAAAAATATTGATTTAACAGAAAATAGTGAAAAATGGAAAGAGAACAACAAAAATGACCAGGAAAAGAAAGGAGAACAAAGTGATAGAATAGAAAAATCCGATACAGAAAAGTAAGCTGCACAAATCTAGTAAAACTGCAAGCGATGACAGTCAAAAGAACTTGGGTCAAGATGATGATACAGTGCAAGGCAAAAAGAGTCCAGATAAGACGGAGGAAACGATGGAACAAAACCAAGACACATACAATATGATGTGCAGGCAACATGACAGGTTTCAAATGAACTGTTCCCTTCTAGGGCTCAATTAGAGCTTCTTAATGAGTTCCTAGCAGTCGAAATTGGTATATGAAGATATTCATGAGAGTGCAAATTTACCTGCTCGTGGAAAGTTATGCCAACAGTACTCATGATGCTACATTCAGTAGCAAGTTGCTACAAATATGTCCCTAGAAGAAAACCATGTTATTAATAGATTTCACCTTCATTTGATTTCATATTGTTTTGCTTAAATATTATTACTGCACATCATAGATTTTACATCCAGAGAATCATAAACCTCTCGATCAGTTGTATACTTCCAGAAAAGTCACTGGTCAGAATAAAATAAACAGAAAAGGATCTCAAAATAATCAGCATGTCCCTAAATATGTTTAAGCTACTGCCCGAACATAAAACGCCACATTGGTATAATAGTTCATATACAGTCAAAAGATAAATTTTCGTCTTTTAACTAATGAACCAAGTGAGATTTAGATTTTATCATCGACTTAATCCAAGCTTATACAAATAAGTCAGAAACTAATTTGTCAAAAGCTCCAGGACGGGACTAAAAATATTTAACTCAGCCTAACAATTATTAATTTGTAAAATATAATAAATATAATAAATAAGTCAGAAGATAATTTGTCAAAAGCTCCAAGACTGGACTTTATTTCAGTATATAAAGTAGCCACAAGGGGATCACCACATAACCATTACTCTGATGGCCATTTGACCACTACGTATAGATACTTCAACTAATTTTTTAGACTGAAAAGGAGTCTATAGATGTCCGGTTTCCAAATTTTCCTTAGACTGAAAAGGAGTCTATAGATAGAAGATGTAAAATGACGGGCATGACTGGCAATATACTAACCACAAAAAGAATAATCAGAAATCCACGAAAACTATTGGTACATCAAGGGGCTGGTCACAATTTGACAACCATATGGTGAATTCAGAAAATGATACAACAGAATTGACAATTTGACAACCATAAGGCGCCTAGATATTAATATTGTCAAAAAGGGACACAAAATACACTTCTTCAGCATTCATGTTCCTCAAAACAGACATAAATATGTTACAGATGCTCTGCACAAAAAAATTGATAGCACAATATTCCGTTCAAGATGGAAAATGAGAAACACCTGGACAACAAAAATCAGTAATTTGGAGGGTAACCCATAGGAAAAAATAAGGCGACGAAATTGTACCTTATGCTATTCTTATTAAGCCTCTTCAATCATCAATCTGCATAATAAAATAGGCACAAGTGAGCATAAAAATAGTTTCTGCTAGCATTTCAGTGCAAATAAGCAATCTCCCAAAGATCTGAAGAGAGAAGCATCGAAGGGACCATCAGAGAATTGCACGGTAATAAAAAATAATTCAAAAGGATATATAAGCATCCAAGAGAGAAGCCAAATAACTGAAGGTAATTGCATTTCACAATGTTCTTCATACGTACCCCAGAGCATACTCAATGAATGTTTTCTAGCATATAACTGTAGCAGGAATATGTTTTCTTATACCTGCATTCCTCATAAATATAGCAGGAATATAATTGTGAAGTTTTATAACAGGAATATGATGTGTTCTCTAACATATATTTAGCATATTATTAGTGAAGTGTTATAACATAAACATCACATAATCCTACGTGCACTGAAGGATACCTTATTTTCAGAAAGCTTGCTGGCCAATTTGGTAAATCCCTATGTTCACATACATGCTAATTTACTCTAGGGATCTGTCACATTTGTTTGGCAACTGACACATAATTCACTAATCATAGTTATCTAGCATAATATTATGGAAAAAATGAACACAAATAATTTACCTTACCCCAAGTTTATGTTATTTCAAATTATCAAGGAAAAAACCTGTGAATGAAATGAAATGCTACTTGAAACTAATTGGGTGCTAATTGAAACATGTTAATGCTAGTTCAAAGTATCTGGGTGCTAATTGAAACTAATTTGAAATGCAACTTGAAATGCCAACAATATGGGTGCTAATTGAAACCAAGGCTGCCAACTTGAAATGCTAATGAAATGCTAATGATAAATCTGGGTGCTAAATGTAAACGAAAATTGAAATGATAATGATAAAACTTGGGTGCTAATGAATCAAATGTCAAATGTCAAAATTTGATCTGAAGAGAGAAGCATCGAAGGGACATCAGAGAATTGCATGTTAATAAAAAATAATTCAAAAGGATACATAGGCATCGAAGAGAGAAGCCAAATATCTGAAGGTACACACATTTCACAATGTTCTTCATACGTACCCAAGAGCATACTAAATGATTGTTTTCTAGCATATAATTTTAGCAGAAATATGTTTTCTTATACCTGCATTCCTCATAATTATAGCAGGAATATAATTGTGAAGTTTTATAACAGGAATATGATGTGTTCTCTAACATATATTTAACATATTATTAGTGAAGTGTTATAACATAAACATCACATAATCCTACGTGCACTGAAGGATACCTTATTTTCAGAAAGCTTGCTGGCCAATTTGGTAAATCCCTATGTTCACATACATGCTAATTTACCCTAGGGATTTGTCACATTTGTTTGGCAACTGACACATAATTCACTAATCATAGTTATCTAGCATAATTATCAAGGAAAAAATGAGCACAGATAATTTACCTTATCCCAAGTTTATGTTATCTCAAATTATCAGCGGAAAAAACATCTGAATGAAATGAAATGCAACTTGAAACTAATTGGGTGCTAATTGAAACCTGTTAATGCTAGTTCAAATTATCTGGGTGCTAATTGAAACTAATTTGAAATGCAACTTGAAATGCCAACAATATGGGTGCTAATTGAAACCAAGGCTACCAACTTGAAATGCTAATGAAATGCTAATGATAAATCTGGGTGCTAAATGTAAACGAAAATTGAAATGATAATGATAAAATTTGGGTGCTAATGAATCAAATGTCAAATGTCAAAATTTGGGTGCTAATGAATCAAATGTCATAATCTGGGTGCTAATGAATCAAATGTCAAAATTGAAAACTTGCCATAACATTTCAAACATCATCATAAAAATTGTTAGTAGCATAACATTTCAATCATTAGCATTTATCATCAGGGATTAGCTAATTTAAATAGTAATGGAATTACAGTCAAAATATAAAGTAGTAATGGAATTCCATTAATGAGAAATGCTATGGAATTACAATCAAAATATAAAGTAGCCACAAGGCGATAAGCATAAAATTTCAATGTCAATCATTAGCAGAAGCATAACATTTCAATCATTAGCATTTCTCATGAAATTGTTAGAATGCACACATACATTGCAAGGCTTGTAATAAAATTGAACTGCTAATGAAATGCAGGGCTTGGAAAAAAATAACCTGGGGATTAGAAACTGGTGCTAATTGGAAATAACCTGTCCAATAAATCAAATAAAGCCAGAGCAAAGAGATAGAGCACAGTTTAGCATTAAAAAGAAGCAAAAATTAGCAAAAAGACCATGAACGAAATAGAAAAAATTGAGAGAGAGAGAGAGAGAGAGAGAGAGAGAGAGAGAGAGAGAGAGAGAGAGAGAGAGAGAGAGAGAGAGAGAGAGAGAGAGAGCAGAAATTATCGAACCTGGGGATCAGAAAGCAAAAATTAGAAAGCAAAAATTAGCAAGCAACCTGGGGATCAGAAAAATTACCGAACGAAACCTTAGGGATTATCTCTAATTCCAAACATTGATTTCAAATGTCAAAAATTCGTTGATTCCACCGAAACCGTATGGATCAGAAATTAACGAAAGAAATTGAGAGAGAGAGAGAGAGAGAGAGAGAGAGAGAGAGAGAGAGAGAGAGAGAGAGAGAGATAGAGAGAGAGAGAGAGAGAGAGAGAGAGAGAGAGAGACTACCGGAGGCCGTCGTGATTTGTGGGCGGAAGAAGAAAGGGGAGTTAAGTTTATGGGATGAAGGTTGAAGTTTGAGGGAAGAAAGCAATTGAGGGAATGATGAAGACTACATGTTTTAAGTGGGAATTGTTGAGAACGTGAAAATGAGTTAGTGGGAATTGTTGAAGCAGGTTTTATAACCATTTCTTTTCAAAACGCATCTTTTCAAAACGCAGTTTATAAAAAGTTTTGGCTAATTATATTGTCTTAGTCATATTTTTTGGAGACACATAGGACAAATTGAGACACGTAGGACAAAACTGCCGCATAGGACAAAATTCAAAATAGGTCCTGAATTGTATAATAGATTTTCAACATTTGAGGGTCAAATGATATCGGAATTGGATGTCGTTTTTTCCTATGCGTTCGTTGTCTCAAGATCTTCGATTTGACAGGTTTTTTGAAAGTCAAAACTCAGAAATGGATTTTTGGTTGATTTTAGAAGTTTGGACTTCTAATGAAATCAACCCATTACCTAATGTTATTGTCTGACATTGCTTATAGCAAGAGGGGAGTGGCCAGCTCCTTATATAAATATGGGTTAGCCCTCCTCATTGAAAAGTGCACCAAGTCTCTGATTCGAGAAGCTCCTGATTTTTGAGAACGCTCGATCGATGACTTAATTCCTCCTCTTTCTTTCTATGCTCCAATCGAGTCCTAGCAAGACGAGGATGAGGTTTGGATCGGATCCAGAAATCTCTGACGTGGATCTTCTCAAGTGAAACTTTCTTCGACAAGTGATCGGCTCGGAGGCGGCTCAGGTAGATCGGGTCGGAGGCGGCTCGGCTAGTTCGGTTCGAGGGCGCAAGGCGACTCGGCTACGAGGAGTGAAAGAAGGTGGTGCGAAACATCTTGAATGTCCCAAGGCCAAGATTCTGGGCATGTTAATTAGTAGCCTTTTATATAATTTTAATAATGTTGCAGTAGGTTAGATCTCTTTTGGGGTGGTCAGATCCACCTCAAGTTGGTATAGATCTTTGCGAGGATCTGGCTTGCCTTAGGGTTCGCTAAAATGTTTATCATGTTTAATGTTTTTCCGCTGTGCTTGTTTTCCATCTGTAGTTCGTCCGACATAGGACGGGCACAATTCTGAGCCCTAAGGGTCAGCCAAAATCCTTCAGTGGTATCAGAGCATAGGTTTGCATGATCTTAAGACTGCGACGTTATTTTAAAATTATTAAAATTGCTTACTTTTGAGCATATAGTTTTTAACCTTATCTGATAATGTTAAAAATTAGTTTCAAATTTTTTAAAAATTGTTTTAAAATGTTTTAAAGTGTATGTAACTTTAAGAAAATTTTAATTTCATGAGATATTATTAAAATTTGATTTCTTATGATTACATAAAGTATTATGTGATAATATAATCTTAAAAATGTTTTAATGATTTTAAATGTTTAGGTTTATAACTAAAAATTATTTGATAATCTTTATGGAACCTATTTTTTTATGAGATAAAAGGTTTCAAGTTTTTAAAATCATGTTTTTCAATTTAAATGTTAAAATTTAAGATTGGCAAGTTAATTATTTATTTGGTAGATATTATAACTTGCATGTTCTCTTTAAATGTCACATGGTTGAACCTTATTTTATGTGATAAAATGTTAGTTGATGTTAATGGACTTGATGTATAATTCTAATTATTCATGAACCTCTTTAGGTTAGCCATTAACTCTTTAAAGTTTTATAAGATAAATTTTAAATTGTGACATGCTATGTTTTAATGAAAACTTACAACTTTTAATCCTAATTCCCGATTAGGGTAGTCCTCTTTAATTGAAAATTATTATTTTAAATCGTTTTTAATAATAATTCTCTTTTAATGATTACTATCTTAAAATGTTGTAAGTAATTTATTAAAATCCAAATAAAGATTAGGGTATCACGATGGACGAACAAACCTTATAGTTGATAAGGATCTAGTAAAAGTTGTTGAATAAATCCATACAATTTCGAATTTTAAGGATTCACTAGTTGATAAGGATTAATTAGAATTAATAAAAGCTTTTAATTGATGGATGAACATAAGATTGATAAGTCTCCTTCAATGGATCATGATGTAGGTCAATGTGCTTGGCTAAGTTTGCTGGATCACCCTAGCTAAACTAGGGGTTAAGTGGTCCTGACTTAGTCAATTCCCTGGCCACGTCCGTTGGACCGCAAGGAGTCGAATCATGACAGTGTAAGTCCATTGACTACTTAAGTCAAATACGATAATAATCTTGTTCAAGATAAATCGTAACCCTTCTTGTTTTAGGAGTTGGTAACTGTAGGACCCATGTTCCAGTTGTTGAGCTACACTCAAGCTGTGACATGGCAACCTTATAGAAACCGACTTCTTAAATACATATGACGAGATCTAGACTTGACTCAAACCGTCATGTCGTGAATACACCGAGCGCCGATGTAAGTTGAGCCAATGATGTAGTCAAGACTTAAACCCAAACCGTCGTTTCGTGAATACACCGAGCACCGGCGTAAGTTGAGTCATTAATGTAAGTTTAGTCCTGACCCAAACCGACGTGCCGTGCATACACCTAGTGGTGGCGTAAGACCGGCTGGACGCAAAAACAAGGGTCTGACTAGGCTAGTCATTGTGATTTGGATGAGCACACTCATGATCATAAATGACTAGGGGTAAAACTCATAGGGAATCATATTTGATATAATTGATGAAGAGTTCATCAACCGACTACAGAGTCGGTCAACTTGTTGAGCTACACTCAAGGTTGTCAGACTCAGGGTAGTCGGATCCCTATTCCACAAATATTTTCATATAATAAATTGTTTATTAATGTAGCTTTAATTCTTAAAATTAGTGGGAGAATATAGTTTAATAAAAACCATTTAAACTGTATAATTAACATATGCTAATTAAATATCTATTTAAATGCAGAATGGATTCGGGTCTTAAGTACATGATTGAAAAGAACGTGCTTGACGGGACCAACTATAAAGATTGGCTAAGGAATATTAGTTAGTCCTATCATTAGCTGGGATATGATACGTGCTGTTCGAGGATGCCCCAGAGAAGCCTGACGAAGATGCAATCCACGAACAAAAGGAAGCCTATAAGCTGTACCAAAGGGATGCCGAGAAGGCCAGGTGCCTTACTCTGGCTTCAATGAACAACGACATGCAAATGAAGCACGAACATTTGGATGTTCAAAGCATGCTTCTGAATGCAGAGGAGTTGTACGGCAAGTGGTCAAGAGATACCAAGTTTGAAGCCACGAGCAACCTCTGGGGAACTAAGACGGAGACGGGTCCCGTGCAAGATCTTGTCATTAAAATGATCGGGTATGTGGAAGATGCTGCCCAGTTGGGTTTTATCCTCGACAATGAGATGGCCGTGGACATCATCATAAAATGTTTAACCCTAGACTTCAAACAATTTATTACTAGTTTCATCATGAACAGTATTGAAACAGATCTTCCTGGTCTCCTCAACATGCTTAGGCAGTTTGAGGAGATCGAGAAGAAACCGACTGTATTGGTTGTTGGCTCTGCTTCTTCAAACCAGTCAAAAGGCAAAGGTAAGAAGAGGCAGGTCCCACAACCAGCTAAGGTGAAGAAGGGGAAGAAGACAAAGGGAGCTCTGTCGAAACCCGAATGCTTTCATTGCCACAAGATGTGCCATTGGAAGAGGAACTGCAAGATGTATCTTACAGAAAAGAAAAAGGGGCATACTGATGCCTCTACCTCAGGTACAAAAATTACTTTTAATAAAGCATAAAATTTCCATAAATGTTTTGTTACATAGTATGAGATACTAAGACATCGGTCTATTGTATACAAGTGGCTGATAGCAAAGCAGAGGATGGAAGAAGTTCCATGGATGGTCGGCATCGGAGTAATCATTGCTGCTGAGACCGTACAAAGACTTCGAGAGATATGATGAAGAAGCGATCGATAATTTTCTTATTTTGAATAAAATGTATCGATGCTTAGTTTGAAACAATGATTTAGTGTTAATCACTCAAATGTTTATCTTGATAAACAAGTTTGGTTCATTTTTATGAGTCCATTGTTAAATGATGTCTTGAAACATGTGCTTTGTTAAAAATTAAGATTTCTTGTGAATGGCTGATTGTTGTGGATAAGACTGTTTGTGTATGGTGTGCATAAATTCTTGAGTTGTCATGCAGAGCTTCTGACTCAATTTGATTATTTTGGAGTTGATGATATTTTATAGCTAATCAATAGTTACATGTAGGTTCCAGGAGCGTAAAATTGGATATGATCCAAATTATATGCAAGTTAAGATTAATTGTCAATCAAACTACATTGATACCGTAAAAGAAAAAGATTAAATGTAGTTAAAGGAAAGAACAGTGTAGGGTGTTTGACTGAGTAAGTCAGCATCAATACTCCTATAAACGGGTCTTGACATGACTCATTCGTCAAACCAACCTGACACTGGAATGTTCCTATTTAGCACTTCTAAATGGTTACACTTAATAAATATTCTAAATATGATTTAGATATTTAAGTCGAAGTGTTTAACCAGACAGTTCTCAAAGTCAGTGGGAGTTGGCATATAACTTAGTTCCGTCTTGGACTAAGTCAAAGGTTTCCCAACTTATTACATCGTCTATATGCGACATTAAATCAAAATAGTTTTGATTGTGTCAAGCATATAAAGACTTATGGTGTCACTTATGTACTGGACATAATTAACACAAAAATAATTGGAATGAGCCATGACTGACTTGGAGAAACGACTAAGACTACATCATATTGTATGAGCTAAATTGTTTGCCATACAAAAGGAAAAAAAATGTTGGATAGGATCTAAAGCAGTTTCGAAGGATCAACATGGTGTGATCAAAAATGATGTAAGACTCCATTAAAAACCAAATAGATACACGTTAGCGGATCCATTCTTAGGTTTGACATATGAATGTCCAGAGTGACTGATATGTTATAGCGGTATGAGATACCGAGATAAATAGCCTAAGTACAAGTGGGAGATGTAGGAAGACATATACCCTTGAGGCATTTATCCTAAGATTATCATCTCGTTCTAATAATAATATGGTATTAATTATCCTAAGTATGTATACGTAGAATAATATACTTAGATAATTTCCTTAGACTTATAGTCAGGTCACTACGTATACAGATGAAGATCTCGATTATGAGAAGTTAGTGACCGATTAGAAACTTAAGTCTTAAACGGTTCATGGTCATAGATGTGTCGAGAATAGGATATCGACGCATCGGTTAGATCATTGTGTCTTTCTCTTACCTTAGGGTAATGATGATCTCATAGTCATTCGACTTGGCAAGTCGAAGACGAGACACAGGTGCTCATTAGAGAATGAGTTCACTAAATGACCAACTTTGAGTTATTAAATGGTTAAGCTTTAACTAGACTGTTAATAATAACTCTAGAGTGATGATAGGCAAGCTGGTCCTTAAGACCTGAAGTCATCAGTACGAACCTGTGAATGCATAGTGTCACTTAGATCTATGATCTAGCTTCGAGGCTCAGCCTGCTGAAAGATCTTAGGTTGGGTGACATGTGAAGCTTATGAGGGAAGTAGATGACTAAGATGGGATTTGTCTTTTCGGTTAAAGGGAAGTTAGTGTCACTGGATCAGTACGGTCTTTGTGTTAATCCTCGACCGGGGTACGTTGTAGGATATACAACGTAAATACAACAAAGGCCACTATATACTGACCGATGCTGGCTAGTGGGGTTGACAGTAAACCATACCCCAGGTCATGCAAAAACATTGTCTTGACGAAGGGACTAAAACTGTGGTATTCATCACTGACACCGTCAGAGTGATCCCGTCGACACGTTCGTTAATGGGTCGATCATGTAAGTGTGATTCTGAAACAGGAACGATGCCTGTTGCTTATGGTTACTGTCGTCTAGGGGTTTCGAGCCCCAAATTATAGTAGGGTCGGGTTGTAGGGTCTCACACCGAGTAGTATCCACGTCTTAGTAATAGGAAGAACGTTAAAAGGAATGCATTTGATGCAATAGAGTGATTTGGTTCACGTGAAATTAAAAGCTAAAGAGTTTAGAATATGGGACATATTAATACTTGATATTAAATTGACTTAGATGCATGGAAACAAAGGGGACTTCTTGAGAAATCCACAGGAAGAAACCGCGTCCAATCCGGAGCTCAAACGAGCCTAGAAACACAAAAACAGCTAAGGAAGGCCCTTAGTGGGCTTGCGTGTTTGACTCGCACCTGGCGGGTCAGACCCGCTAGGAGGGACTACTTTGTGTGTGCCACGTGGTACGTGCAAAACACGCCATATGGCACGATCTGACTCTGTTTGTGCTGTTTTTTTGCGAAAACAGGATTTGGAAGTCTATTTTTGACATTTGAAGGGTTAAATGATATCAGAATTGGATGCAGTTTTTTCCTAAGCGTTCGTTGTCTCGAGATCTTTGATTTGAAAGGTTGTTTGAAATTCAAAACTCAAAAATGGATTTATGGTTGATTTTAAAAGTTTGGACTTCTAATGAAATCAACCACATTACCCAATTTTATTGTCCCATATTACTCGTAGCAAGAGGGGAGGGGCCAGCTCCCTATATAAATAGGGGTTAGCCCTCCTCATTGAAAAGTGCACCAAGTCTCCGATTCGAGAAGCTCCTAATTTTTGAGCAGGCTCGATCGACGACTTAATTCCTCCTCTTTCTTCCTATCCCCCAATCGAGTCCTAGCAAGACGGCGAGGAGGTTTGGATCGGAACTAGAAGTCTCTGACGTGGATCTTCTCAAGTGAAAGTTTCTTCGACAAGTGATCGGCTCGGAGGAGGCTCGGGTAGATTGGCTCGGAGGAGGCTCGGCTAATTCGGTTCGAGGGCGGAAGGTGACTCGGCTACGAGGAGCGAAAGAAGGTGGTGCAGAACATCTTGCCTGTCCCAAGGCCAACATTCAGGGTATGTTAATTAGTAGCTTTTTATATAATTTTAATAATGTCGTAGTAGGTGATGTGTCATTATATTCCGCATTTTATATATATGATTACACGTCAAAATGATTGCTCAATTACATATTTCATACGCTTTTTACGTTATTATTTAGAACAATATGACTTTCGGAGCGTTTACGCCTATTTCAAGGATTTGGAGCGATATTGAAGCAATTTGGAGTCAACAAGACGATCGGCGACGTGAGAGTACCAAGGAGACTCATGATGACATGCTTGAGGTGCTAAAGAAGAAGACTATAGGAAGAAAGGAGGAAGATAAAGAAAAAAGAAGAAGCCAAGAAGCAACTAGGCCACTTTCCCATGCGACTCGACCGAGTAGCACAAGCTGCTCGGTCGAGCTGATACACAAGCCCAGCAGAAAAGAGAATGCACATCCGACTTGACCGAGCAGAGTGACGACTCAGCCTAAGTTGTTCCTAGTTTCTAGCTCCATCCCACCAACATCCTGCTCGACCGAGCAGGACCTACTCGACCGAGCCAGCAGACGACTCGACCGAGCAAGGCATACTCGGGCCGAGTAGACAGAGCGACACTTGGAAGGAGAGCTCCGATCTACTGCCAGCTCGATCGAGTAGGCAGGAGACTCGACCGAGCACGAAGGCTACTCGGTTGAGTAAGGCGAACACCAGATTTTCAAACAGCCGTGCACTCTTTTCAAATCTGCTATCACATGAGATTTTTTCAATATTTTTCTGATATTTTTCCCAGATAATAGACTTCAAGAAGGTTCCAACACCACCAAGAAAACGCTAATCTGAGGTCGAATGAGCTCTGGAGAATTTCTACAAGATGGTGCTGCAGGCTGACATCTGCACTCGACCGAGTGCTGTTTCTACTCGGTCCGAGTGCTGCCAGGGTCCACCAATAAGTTGCGGCTAGAAACAGATTTGGGCTAAATTTGAGAGGGGGTTTTGGGTTATTTGCTAGGGTTTTGAGGGGACTATTTAGACGTCATTTAGGGGAGGAGTTTTTAGAGAGTTCTTAGAGAGTTTTGGAGACGATCTTTTGGGAGTTAGGCTACGCCATAGGACCCTCCTCTTGTATCAAGCTAAGTATTTTACCTCTTTAATTTTATTTTAGTTCTTATTATTGTTTTTCTATGATGCTAGCAATGATCCCTATTGTTTTCATAATGTTTACTATGCTTGAATAATATTTTCTAGGACTAATGGATTAGTCCTAGGATTTTAGGATCTAGATGCAAAGATAGGATTTTTATGACGCGTTGGATATAAATGGGGTTGATTTTGGTTGATCCGGCCAAATCCCTAGGAGAACTCGCACTGAGATCGTGCCCACGGTTGGTGGAATCAATTAGCTTAAGGAGTATCCTACGGATTAATTAGGGGTTAGTGGATTCAACCAAAGCTCATAACCATGCCCGGCTCGTGCCTTGAGGGGATCCACCGACGAACTATATCACTACATTGATGGCTACCACCATTGCGTCAATGAGAGCCACTGAAGTACCTCGAAGCTCTAACCCACGAGAGTGGTGTGAGTCGAGAGACCATCCCCATAAACCTAATGCAACATAAGAGTCCTAGCCTAACGTTGACATTGATCACGCCCAGATATACACCCAGAAAACGACTGTAGTATTACCGCAAGCGCAGGTGAAGTGGCGAGCGGGTATCGAACACAGGAAGGACAAATGACAATACTCTATCTTAATCACCTAGCTATTGATGGTTGATGGAATGGTTTGGATAATAATGTCACTGTCGTTTAATTAACAAATGTTATTCTATATAATAAAAGCATCTAGGGCTAGGGAATCCCCACTACGGATCGTTACTTATCCTTGTGGATCATGAATCTCAATGTTGCAAGGCTTGAATTGAGGCAAATTAGTCGTAATTGAATATAGAACCAAGCTCATGCTCTCATGCTATTGCCGGTCTATAGCAACTAGATTAGGGTCCACTCTCGTGCAAACCCTAACCTAAGCCACTAGCATGAAGATCGACATGATCGTCGAATCGCACCTTGAGCACACTCTCGTGCAAACTTGAGCTATGATCTAGGTTATGATAGTTTGTATTCGTCTAATCTTTGGAAAAAAATATGAGTATAGATTTATAATAAAAATCCTAGCTTTGATCCAATCTCTTGCAAACCAAGTCTAGAGAATCTCGATTATAAACCTAAATCGAATATCTAGGCCTTCCCATCGATTGAAATCCAATCTCTTACAAACCCCAATCAATGGAAATTCCTAGCTATTCGTAGTAAATCAATCATAACCTAACCGTCTATCAATCCTAGCAACAATTCAATTCATTCATCACAATTCTAAGATCAGATCCATAGGGTTCATCCCCATGCCCTAGAACGACGGAACTACTCACAATTAATCATAGCAATCACAGAAATAACGAATAAGATCATAGAGCAATTCATGGTAGAGAGAAAAAAATTCATAAAAACAAGAAATTTAGATAGGAAGAACAAACCAAATTGCGAGTCTTTGATCTCCACCTGAGAATTACAATTAGAATAGCCGTCAAAACTAATATTTTGTCTCTCCAAAACTAGGAATAAAACTAGCCTTAAATACAAGTCAAAATCGTCTAGAAATTCCTGACAGATTTGCCCCTGGCGCAGCCCAAAACCCTAATTCACGATACAGTTGGACTGCGCTACTCGGTCGAGTGGAACATGTCACTCGGCCGAGTGACAGACCCAAAGAAAAACAGAGAAACTGGGGTTTTTGGGGGTCTGTTACCCTGTGCTACTCGGACGAGTGGACTTTCTCACTCGGTTGAGTGGGCTTTCTCACTCGGTCGAGTGAGTCTTCTTGAAATTCCAGTAAATCGGCTGAGATTTCAGGAAAAAACCCTGTCGTACTCGGGCGAGTGGACTTCTTCACTCGGCCGAGTGAGATATATCACTCGCCCGAGTGGACTTCGAATTAATGTGCTCATGTATCCGTTGTACTCGGCTGAGCATGTTCCTTCACTCGACCGAGTGAACTGCCTGGTCAGCCGAGTGAGCTGCTTCTGGGGCTCTTTGTTCTCCTCCTCGCCTCCTCGTCGATTCTATCGAACTTCTTCCTCTTCTGCTCATCATCTAGCACTGCTATCTCCTAAATAAGGCCGTGAGCGACGCTCCGGTGTGCGTGAAAGTCTATTGATCTCATTTTTGCTCCAGATCGCTCCATATTTCCTGAAATACGACAAAAACAAGAAATAGTGAAAAGCAACGCGATATCATCGAATAGTCA
>CM061142.1:706518707-706643777 GCA_030789695.1 Scilla litardierei
TTGAAACAGGACTTCGGACAGATTTTCTGATTCACGAGGATGGGTCTTTGAGATATGGTAGTAGGGTCTGGGTGCCTGCCGGAGATATCAAGGAGGAGTTGATGAATGAGGCTCACAGTTCGCCTTATTCTATTAATCCTGAAGGTACTAAGATGTATAAGGATCTTCGTCAGAATTTCTGGTGGCATGGGATGAAGAGAAGTGTGGCATGTAGCGTTGCCAAGTGTCTTGTGTGTCAGCAAGTGAAGGCTGAACACCATCGCATTGTCGGATTACTACAACCTCTACCGATTCCAGAGTGGAAGTGGCAGCACATCACAATAGACTTCATGACTGGCTTACCTCGGAGCACCAGGCAGAACGATGCGATCTGGGTCATCGTTGATCGATTGACCAAGTCTGTGCACTTTATACCTTTTCGAGTTGGACAATCCACGGAGTTACTAGCAAGGAAGTATATGGAGGTAATGACCTAACTCATACCTTAATAATTGCCTTCTAGTACTAGTCGTGATATGAATTATGTCGTGTAGGAGATCATGCGCTTACATGGAGTCCCTGTGAGCATTGTATCAGATCGTGATACGAGGTTCATGTCTCAGTTCTGGAAGAGTCTACAGACCAATCTGGGTACCAATCTGAAGTTCAGTACTGCGTATCACTCGCAGACGGATGGGCAGTCGGAGCGCACTATCCAGATATTGGAGGATATGTTGAGAGCCTGCATGTTGGATCTCAAGGGTTCGTAGGAGGATCATCTGCACCTGGTGGAGTTTTCCTACAATAACAGCTATCAGGCGAGCATTGGCATGGCGCCATTTGCTGCTCTCTACGGAAGGAAATGTCGATCGCCACTGAGTTGGGATGACATCGGTGATAGAGAGCTCTTGGGGCCAGAGATGATAGTGGAAGTAGTTGATGTTGTGCGAGATATCAGGGACAAACTTTGGATCGCCCAGGACCATTATAAGCATTGGGCAGATGCTAAACGGTGTCCTCTAGAGTTTCAGCCGGGAGATCATGTGTTCCTAAAGATCTCACCAAATCGAGGAGTGATTCGATTTGGGAAGAGGGGCAAGCTTAGTCCAATATATATTGGACCTTTCGATGTGCTAGAGAGAGTTGGAGAGGTAGCTTATGGCTTAGCTTTGCCACCATCCTTAAAGGGAGTTCATGACGTCTTCCATGTGTCCCAGCTGCGTCATTACGTCAGCGACCCTTCTCATGCTGTGGACTACTCTGAGATTACAGTTCGACCAGATCTGACGTACGAACAGCAACCTATGGAGATCCTAAATTGACGTCAGAAAGTCTTCAGGAGCAGGACTGTTGATCTAGTCAGAGTGATGTGGCGTCGCGACTCGTCAGAAGAGTCTACACGGGAGCAGGAAGATAAGATACGGGAGCGTTATCCATATTTTTTCCCTACTCTTTAGTGGATAAGAATTTCGAAGGCGGAATTTTTCTTAAGGTGTGTAGAATGTAACGACCGGTATTTTTCTAGGCGTATTGTTGTGTGTGCCCGTATTTTTGTTTTGATCGTCCGGATATTTTTGTGCGCGAATTCTTTTGTGCATCGACGTGAGCACGTCTATCTCTTAATATTTTACCATGGCGTGATTAATTAAATTTAACCCTAATTAAATTACCCTAATTAAATTACCCTAATTAGATTATCCCAAATCAAGTATTGATTAAATTTAACCTTAATTAAGTTGCTAATTAACCTACCCTATTGATTCCACCTTTGGACAGTTCAGATCCGAAACTGAATTGAATTTTCCCCCACCTCTAGCTAACTCTCCCTTCAATGTGTCTTCCCCTCTGTTATTATAACAGTAACCCAACAACAGCAGAGGAGGAACCGCTAACAGTCTTCTTCCTCCTTCCTCCTGCAAAACAAATCCCTGCAAACAAATTCAACCAGCAACCGATTCTCCAAATCAATTCCAAAATCAAATCAGCCACATTCCCAAAAATCAAAACCAGATCTGAAAACCAATTCCAGATCCAAAAATCAAACCAATTTTCCAAACCAAATCAGTCCCCTGCTAAACCATCCTACAAACCACTTCCCAAATCAACCAGCAAACCTTCCTCTTCCCCTGCAAATTCTCCAAGCCAAAATAACCCGACCAAATCACCAAATCCAAATCAGCCCCTCAAACAACACACACCCAAATCTGAAAACTCAAAATTCAAAATAGAAATTAGATCTAACAGCAAAGAGAGGAGATCTGAAAATCAATTTCAGATTCTTACAAAATCAAACCCAAACTTCATCTTCTTCTCCCATCTTCCTCCTCCCTCTTCCCTAGGCCGGCCTCCACCCTCCTCACCCTCGCCTAAAGACGCGCCGCCGCCTGTCTGAAGCGCTGCCAACCGCCGGAATCCGCCGCCCCTCCAGCGTCGGAATCTGCCGTGCGCCGCCCAAATGCACCGCCGGAGCCTCCAGGAGCCGCCACCGGTCTGCCCTCCTCCCCGTGCGCCGTGAGTTCCAAACCCTTCCCCTTGGTTGCATTTGTTTGCTGCTGCAACTTTGAAACATTTAAAAAAATAAAGTTAAGAGGACAGACTGAGAAAGAGTAACAGAGAGAGAGAGAGGAAGTTAGAGAGATAGAAAAAGATAAGAAGACAGCCCATGTGAATTAGAAAGAGAGAAGAGATAGTTTTAATAGGTTTAATAATAAAGTTAAGGGGACAGCCTTGATAATTATAAAGAAAGGGAAGGGATAGTTGACAGTAGAAAGAATTAAAGATTAGAAAAGAGGGGTGACAGCCTTTAGTGTTATAATAAAGAATGGAGAGAAGATGTATTATTAAAGATTGGGGGAAAGGTTAAGAAATGTCAGCCAAATGAGAGAGAGCGGTTTAGGGTTGTGTATTAAATAATGTAGTGATATATTAAAACATGTTAGTTATTACCCCTTGGTCAAAGTTACTGCTAGTAGGTAGAAATTTTAATACCATGATAAACCATGTGATTTACTTAGTTAATGTTAGTTAATTAGTAATTAGTGTTATTTAAATGTTAATGTTTATTTCAGCATGTGTTGATTGTAAATGATGTTAGGGTAATAAAACTAGAATAAAATGAGGCATACCATGTTAGCGTAACACAACGTAAACGTTACACTAACCGGAAAACCCGATAAAATTAGACGAACCCACTTTAGATATTACTTTAATGTTATGTTTATTCCCGAAAAATCTAATTCGGTTATTTGTTTAACCAAAACAGAGAACCGGAAGTACCGACACGTAGTATCCGTCCAGACAAACCCACGACAACCGATACCACCGAGAACAGGCAAGTGATACTTGCCCGTTTTCTGTTTAGGCCATGTCTTAGGCCATTTTGTTCAATAGCGTAAAAGAGACTAGGCGGTGAAATCGCCTAGACACCCCTATTTGATCTAGTTTGACAACGAAACTAGATCTGGAACCCTACTTGATCTAGCTTGACAACAAAACTAGATCCGACACCTTTTTCATGCTTGCATTCATGCTGCCATGCCTTGTTTAATTTCAATTAACGGTACGCAATTAAACTGCTCATTGCCATGTCATTTCATGCATTCAATGTTTCATCGTGATTGCGTAGCACACGCTACACTTATTGTAATGATTGAGGCTAGGCACCTGCTTTGCGGACACAACCCTATGCCAAAAACACTTCATGGCTTGTGATCCAGAAGATGGGCGCCAGTCCATATTGAAAAACACTTCCTGGACTCGTGATCCAGAAGCAAGCTCACGTGCTTAACCAAGGCTCGATACACATGGAGGGGTAGGGTTAAGCTGTTACGCAGCGTAGAAGGATGCCTAATCTGCTCCTTCAGCTGTAAGAAGTAAACCATGTGCACAATGTGAAATGTTAATGTTTGTGAATGGTGTTTTTCGTAGTTCTGCTATGACGTGCATGCATGTCATCATATCATCTTAAATTGTTGCATACATTAATTGTCATGTTATTTCATTATATTAGAACTGCTAGACGCCTTACTTTTATTTGTATCCTTGCACAAAAGTCCTCCACTTTCTTTTGGGAGACTTTTACTGACATGTACCCTTTTCTCTTTGGGTGTCACATGTCATATTCTGAGTTAGAGTTAGGTGCGGAAGATGAGCAGTTCGTGGACGCTGAGTTCGAGGTACCTGCAGAGACCGAGATCGAGGACACTGGTGACCAGTCCTAGACTCACCTGGAGTCTTTTTAGTTGTCACTTTCAATAGTTACAGTTAGCTTTCGATGCGTAGCACCTGACTTTCTTTACTTTTGTTTCGGCCATGCTTTAGGCCTATTTTTCATACTTGGTACTTTGTGACTCTTTCTGTGATGTTGGAATAATTGCTGGATGGTTGTTGGTGGATGTTCTATTGTCTACTTTATTATCATTGTTGTTGTTTCGTCGCAATGCAAAGGACCTGTTGCTATTCCTTTTATTTGCAAACGCTTATTAGACTGCAGCTTCACAGCTCCACGTCTGAGTGGACCTCCTCACGTCTCGCCTTCCATATTAGGGAAACGGTGCGTGACAGTCTCCCTGTCGTCTTCATTCTCCACGTGCTCAACGCGGTTGGAAATAGATGGGGAGCATTGTACCTTTCCTGCATCAGGCCTATATACATCTCTTGCAACTTATCATTCCTCTGGACTTTGTGAGCAAGAGTCTAATGCACCCTCTCGAGCTCCATCGTGAGAGCTTAGATGGTAGGCACCGTGGTAGCCTCTGGAGGTGGGCCACCGGTGTGGAGACCCTCCTTCATATCGCGGATGTCATGTACTCTATTGGGCTCCCCCGGATAGTCTTATTTTTTTAGGCATTAGAGAGGATGATGAGGATGAAGACGGGGACGGCGATGAACATGATGTGGAGGTTGTTGGTGATGAGAGCATGTGTAACAAAAATTTGTCGCAATGCCCTTCCTCTAGTGCCAAACTATTGATGTCAAGAATCATGCAAGGCTCAGATCAAGCCTCAGAGGCAAGTATTCATGCAACAGTTGAGCCCAGACAGACTTTGCAACTGCCTGAAACAGATAAAACACGCGTAAGGAAAACCGGATGGGTTGTGGCCATCCGATTCACCTCCGATGCATTTGTTAGTAACAAGCAGATGGAGGAGGGAGCGTGGCTAGAGATAGCCACCGCTTTAGTTTTGAAATTCTAGGGTTTTGAGATATAGATTTAGGGTGTGAGATTATGTGCACCTGATAGAAAGGGCATTTACCCTATATATAGGGTCGGGAATGGCTTGGCCACGTCAGGAAACCCTTTATGTCCCTTCATGACAAACCCATCAAGGGATTCATCGGGACGTGGAGTGTCTACCGTAACTGCCCCCAACAAAGGTGACTGCACATCGTCTGATAAAGCATGTGCACATTGTCCTAATAAAGCTAATTGTGCGCCATCTAACGAGACATGCCATGTGGTTCTCCTGATAAAGATGGACGTTATGTTCGTGGGGTAGGCCCATTGGTAATGGTTAGGAGAGAAAAGGCAGCACATCTTCCTGAGATTGCACGACCATGATTGTAGTTGCTGATCTTACCATGTGGGCAAGTGCTCAAGCCATGGAGTTGGACAGGCCAACCTCGGGTGGCTATTCTGCAGAAGGCCGCTATTAAGAGGCCGATCTGACGAAGGCCATCTCTATGTTGTTGCGTCATTGAAGGAGTTAACCTCATGGGGTCATCCTTGCTGAGCCGTGCTACTGAGTGAGGATGTTGACTGTTGTCGGGGTTTAGTTAGGCTTGTCTCGAAAGATCGCATGGCTAATAGAAACACACATGATACCTGACAGGCAGCATCTGTCCAGCTCAACCGGCCTGCCATGCTGGTGGGCCCCTACTAGAATATCATCCATAAAGGCTAATACATAAATACATTCATACATCATCCTCTAGCCAAGAGTGTGGTCTTGGTGTCCGAAACTAGTACAGTGCCTTCTCGGATTACTGTTCGGTGCCTCTCTTTACTGTGGTCTAGAGTGTTTGTAATCTATGGTATTTTAGCTTCTTACATTATAAAACTGACTAAGCCAAAAAAAAGTGTTAGAAACTAGATTTCAAGATGAATCCAATGGTACATAATTTTACAAATATACTTAATATTAAATAAATAAAGCAAGTTGGAAAGTTTCACCTTTGTAAAAGTTCTACATCATTATTGACAAATGATACCTATCGAAATATTTATTTTATTTTCTTCTTTTTTATGTTTTTATTAAAAGATCTCTAAAGTTTGTATTAATTACTAATTTTTAATCAATTAGATTTTAGAAACTTATTCGAAAGTATTTTATGTAGTAAAATAACCACCGAATTAGATTTCAATAATAATTAGGAAGTTGTATTTGATTTAGATTTCAAAAAAATCTTGTTTAATTCGAATAAATTAATTAATGAATTCGTAATTAGTTTAAGAACCAATTGTAACTAAGAATATTTGATTAGGATGGAGAATTATGAATTTTAACTTCAATAGGAAATCTATCTGAGTATAAGCATAATTAAGAATTCATTTGATTTATCTATGCGATTATAAAAAGAGAAAGCTTTATCAAAAGTGCTTGTTTACTTTTTTTTAAAAGTAATAAATTTTATTCATTTAACTCAAGCAATTACAATAACAAGAAAATATGGAAACAGGGCTTCAAGAGGAATCCAATGATATATAATTTAATAGGTATTACTTTATATTAGATAACTGAAAATCTATCTAAATTTATATTTGACATTCAATCTCTGTATCACTATAATTAGACAAATCATTTAAAGGTTTCTGTATAGAACAAATCCCAGCCATTTAGTGCAAGTAAATCTGAACCATTAGTTCTACTAGAAATCCCAGCCATTTTTGGTGACAATATCCAAAAGCAACCTAAGAGCTCAAATATCACTTATTGCGAAAAAAAATCCACGCGAAAATAACAAACCCTACAACTCGCTAGGAAGTGGGGCTCACAAAAAATAGAGCAACACAACAGCAAACAATCTTGCCCTAACCGGATCTTATGGAAGCAGAATGAGCAAACAAGATACACATGCACTCAATAATAGCAGAAAGTAAATGAGGTACAAACTTTACACTAGTTCTGTCAAAGACTTGACCTACTCCAACATCCGAGACAAGTCCACTATCTGATTATGAGTTACAAGCTTACACCACCTCTTCTCAACATTCAAGCGAGTAATAACCTGGATGAATACACCAAGCCCTCACTGACCTCACAAAGAAGAGTGGAAGAGATAACAAAAGAAAACCCAATAACCCAGGAAATCCCAAAGGCCATAGCTTTCTCTTCTTTGGTTCTTATCTCTTCTAATCTCTCTTCAAGCCCTCTTGAATGCTCAACAACTCTTTTAATGAATTATGCCCTACCATCCCTCAAGCAGCTCCCTAAATAGCCCCCAAGAGACGCAAGAAATCGTGGCCATTGGATTGAGAAAGAGCTCAATCCAATGGTTACAAATCGGACCCAAAAAATAAACTCAGTCGGTCAGTCAGATGTCTAGCGAATACTCGCCAGACGTCTGGATCTAAACCAGGTGTCTGTGTGATGAACTTGAGGCATCTAGTCCCCAACCATTTGTCTAAATAAATCACCACCATAAAATCAGAGTGTTCAAAAAAATTATACCGAATGCCACTTAGGCGTTCGATGGTGGGCATCCAGCGTTGATACATCTAATACGACAGACATAAAACAAGTTCATCTAGATGTCCGTCTGACACATCCAAACATCTGGAATGCCAACATCAAATTTTTGACCAAAGCCCCTAGTCAGAATTATGGAAGGCTCGGACCAAATGCACCCACCCTTGCGGTGCATCCCATGATTATTTGTCCAAAATGGATAAAAATAGGATAAGAGAGGCTTGGAAAAAATAAATGATTTTTTTATGAGAGAGGGAGGCCAAACCCCACTCCTTTATCCCTCCATTACTCCCCATTAGTTAGTATAATGGAAACCTTTGGAGTTCATGCCCTTTGGTATTCCGTATTGATGAATAAATTGAGGACCATGGCTTCATGCTATGGTTACTCTTTCTTTTGAGTTCTAACACGTTATCAGCACGATAACTCTCGTTCTTGAGCTTCTCCTTTTATCCCCTCAAATCACCCTCACCGCGCGTTGGAATCTTGGTTGCTGCGATCCGTTGCGGCGATTTCTGCACGTTGAAGCTCGACCCCTTGGAATCTTTTATTGCAGCGCCTCGTTGTGGCATTTTCCACGGGACATCGGAAGCAGGGATTCATCTCTACGGATCTAATATTTTTCGACAATCGTTGCTAGATCTATCTGATCTAAAAGTAAAATTATTTTTTCCCATGATCATAATTTTAGCATGCTAAATACAAAATTGCAATTAATCTAGGGGATTTTTAAATACGATATTGCATTCACTACCCATTGAATAACTAAATTGGGCAGCATCAAACTCAAATTTTTGGGCAAAAATTTCCATTCTAATAAAAAATTGGAACAACACTTAGAAATCAAAATTGATTCCAGTCGAATCAAACTTGAATTTTAGGCCATCCCCTTTTTGGTCTTCCCCAGAACAAATCGCCCAACCCCCCTGTCGAGGGTGGCCACCGCCCCCTCCCTGTCGGAGCCCACTCCCCACCCCCCCGGCTGCGATCACACAGAGGAAAGGGGGGCTGCTCCGCCAACCCCCCCCCCCCCCCCCCCCCGGGCCACGATCAAGCAGAGGAAAGGGGGTGGCTGCTCCCCCCGGCCACGATCAGGCAGAGGAAAGCGAGGCTGCTCTGCCCCCCCCCCCCCCCCCCCCCGTCGCAATAATAAGGAAAAGGGGGAGGGGGCACTGTTCCATCCCCCCCCCCCAACTCCCTCCTGTCGTTTTTCAGAGAACAAAAGAAAAAAAATTTAACATTCCTGGCGGCTGGAACTCAACACCCCCCTCTCTCCTTAAAATCCTAACCTTAGGGTTAGGGGAGAAGGTGCATGGGCCTCATCTGATGGGCCAGAAGCCCAATAATTAACAAAAATTGAAAATAAAAACTGGGTATATTTTGGCTAACGGGCCTGCAGCCCGCAGCCAGCCTGCGGGCTTCTGACCTGCATTTATTATTAAATTCAAATAATACCCATTTTTAAAACCCTGCAAATCCAAAATTCTGGAAAATCGGAAAAATATCCGAATAAATTCTCGAATAATCCAGAAAAATCAGGGAAAATCAGGTTGAGGATATTGAGTTTGATTAACTCCTCTCGTATTAATTGGGGCAAGTAAAAAAATTTGTTAATTAATATTACGTTTAATTTCAATTACTTATCGCTTTATTTAAAATTGGATAAAAATTATTTTTACGTTTTAATGATTACAAGGATCCTGAGACCGCTCTGTCCTTAGGTTAGTTATCTAAGCTAACGGGTAATGACGTTTCCACGTTGTCCAAGTAACCTTTTTAACATAAATTTAATATATTTACCCAATAAATTGCATTTGATGTTAATTAAATTAAATTTGTAATGTCTGTGATGTTGCGAAATTATTATTTACCTGTAGCATATATAAAACTGCGTGGATGTTATAAATAATTCAGTCTTGTGGTTTAGGATCGGCCATTTTGAGATACACCTTTTTATATTTCTCGCTTTCTTTTTCTTTTTTGAGAGGAATTGTAGTGAAGTTATAATGTAAAATGCCAAAAGACCGGAGCTCAGCCAAATTGAAGACGGAGATGAAATCTGATTTATGCTGGAACCCAAACTGGGTTTCCAAGTTGTATTTTTCATTTCTTTTTGTATTTCATTTTTGCACTGTATTCGGACATTTTTGGACATTTTATTTCCAAGGGTCTATGGCCGATCCCCACATGACTGTTTATTTATTGCGTGAATTTATTTTCCACAAATATTAATTCATTTATATTCAATTGCATAGATAAACGGCAAAATTGGCTAGCGTCTATTTCGAGGTCCTAGACGCAGCAGGAAAGAACTACATGAGCTGGCGAGTGTGTAAGGACCCTGTGCTATGATGAAGAAACACTAGAGGGGGTGAATAGTGTTTTATAGAATTATAAGGAATTTACGCCAAATAAAACCCTAATTAACCAACAAATGTGGAATTAAAGCAACGATCAACAACACAAGGAAGAATGCAATGCAAACATGCAGTGTATCCTGGTTCGGTGCCACCCAAGTCAAACCCGACTTGTTACCGGTGCCTTAATCTAGCAACACCCGTGATCACACTTGGATACTCTAGTAAATACCACTAGAGCTTTCCTTTAGCCCACCTGCGGAAACCCCAACAAGTGCAATCGACTTACAATCGATGTCCGTGTATCCCACAACCCGGGAACACGCAAATACTTAATCCCACAACTTGGAACTAAGCACACTCTCACAAACCGAGAGTAAACCCTTTCCTTAACTTCCACAACTTGGGATCAAGCCAACCCTCTCACCAACCGAGAGTACTCAACAAATTAGAAGTATTGAGAATGAAATATACAACTTGAAGTACACTCACATATGCCTTGAATAAGAACTTGCTTGTAAAGGCTATAGTGTGTGTGAAGTGCTCAATGAGGGAGGAGAAATCCCTTGAGATGCTTGCCCAAAGATGAAAGCAAATCTAGCTTAGATGTGTGCTTTAGAGCATAGAAGGCAAGAGAGAATTAGAGAGCACTTAATAGAAGAAAGAGACTTGAGAATGAGACTTGAAATGTTTTCTTAAGAGGCCAAGAGTCCTCACATATTCAGCCTATCTGCTATATATATTAGCTCAAGAGAAGCCCAAAACCCCAAGCAAAAAGACCCAAAAATCAATCTCCCAACGGCTAGAATTGGGCTGAAAACGACTCGGACAGTCGCCAGTTGAAGGGGGGACAGTCGCCTGTTCCACTGTAGCCAACGGCTATAAACTAAAAAACATAGGCAGGACAGAGGATGGACAGTCGACTGTAGAAGGATGACAAGTCGACTGTCCACCTGGGTAGTCGACTATTCAGCCTTCAACAGTCGGCTGTTCGAGAGACAGAATCTGCAGTTTCTGTATAGCTGATCACTAAAATGGCCATAACTGCCACTACAGATATGCAATTGGAGTGATTCAAATTGCGTTGGAAAGCTAAAAAAAATTTCTTTCAAATGAGCTTTGAATGGATGCAAAATTCGAACTATAGAAAATTGACAGCACTTTGAATCTGACTGATAGGTGTAGGAAATCTGTTATCGGCTCACGAAAATAGTCATAACTTGAACTACAGATATCTGATTGGAGTAATTCAAGTTGGGTTGGAAATCTTAGTAAGTTATCTAACTACTGCAGGTGGTTTGGATGAAATATTCCAACTACAGAAAAATTGACATCAGTTTGAATACAGACTGGTCAGAAAAATAGAATACAGCTTCAAACAGATTTGGGCTCTGTTTAAAAACAGTCGACTGCTGAAGGAAAACCAGTCGACTAGTGAGAACACCAGGCCCCTGGTGATCCTTCATCAAGTCCTTGTTTTGAGTCAAAAGTTCAGATGCAAGGTTTCAAAGCCTAGAAGCTTATGGGGTCAACTAGAGGCTATACTAATGATGTGTATAGGTGGTGCATGTGCCTCTAAGTAGTTCTAATTGAATACTTAACATTATAAGACTCACAAAGAAGTAAATAATAAAGATTACAATGAATATCCTTACTTCTTCATGGTCTTGAGTCTTTTAATTGTATGTCTTGAATGTCTCCAAAGTCATCTAGTCTTTGATCCTCAAGATGTTCTTTGAAGCTTTTGAATCATCCATTCCTTTCTTCTCTTTGGATTGAATCTCCATTCATTTGTTGATGCCATTGCCTTGAGGTTTGAGGTAGCCTTTGAGTTCTTCAAGACAATACTTCACCTTTGTTGATCTACCAAGTTCTCCACTTGAATCAACACGTGTAGTCACTTTTGATCTTCTTGAATCTAATTTGTGACTCTTTAGCTAACTGCAATCACACGGGTTAATCACAATGATTTATGTTTGATCATCTCAAAACCAAGGTGGAGAGTCCAATACTCAACATTCTCCCCCTTTTTGATGATGACAAACCAAATATAAACAAAATAAATAATTGTGCATTAAATATCCTTACTCCCCCTACAATGATGCCAATCAAGTTAATATCAATAATCAATAGCATCATTCCACAGTTAATAGTGTGTGTATCACATGAGGTTGTGTATATATCGCATGAATGACCAAAAATAATATGCATACACAATGGAAATCATATAGGTGATACACATCATAAACATGAGCATGATTACCAACGTATACCAAATGTAATCAATATAGACCAAGGTAATAACCAATGCTCCCCCTGAATCATATACATGATCGATCATACATAAAGGCTATATGATTCAAGTTATTGTTTAACACTCAACATTTAATTAGCACAAAGCACATCCTTTGTTTATTTCTTTCCCCCTTTTGGCATTATCCAAAAGGCATGGGTGCTTAGAAACAACAAATGCAAAAATAGAGTGGAAAACATACCGGTATATCTAATGTAAACTATATAAGTTACCAATTGAAAACAAGATATCAAAATAAAGATATCAATTGTAGGAGCAAATATCCAACAACAACTCAATCACCCTTAATTATCACAAAAAGATAAGCAATAAGAATATGTGATAAAAGATTACAATATATACTAATTGTAAAGAGTAGTGTGAGCAGTGTTAGAAAAGTGACAATAGCATAATTAGCAGCTACTAACTATAAATATGATAAAAAATATGGATAACAATGCAAAAATCATGACATCACTTGTGAAAGAAAGAACAAGTGATCAAATAGTGTCAAGTACACAAACAAGCTCAATTATCACAAAATTTATAACATTAAGCATAATGTGATAGACTGTCCTTGAGCAAGGGCATGACATATGACATGAACATGATTAAATACCTAATGGTGGAATCAATATCATCACAATGACATAGATCAACAAATAATATCAATAAACTGAGATCTACGCCAAACATAGCAAAAAAATACAACAAAAATGACTGGAAATTTTTAGCCATGTGTACAAAGTTATGGTATGAAATAATAACTCAAATTAAGTTCTAATGATCATAATACCAATGAACTAATCACTACATGTCAAAATATATCAATTGAAAGTGAAGTGACAACAAGTGGTGAAAATATGATCAAAAGGCCATGAATAATATCACAATCATGGTTATGAACTCATTACTCAAAATAAATATCACAATCTTGGTTATGAACTCATTACTCAAAATAAATTCTAATAAGCATATTAACATTCTCAAAGCATCATATACTGTAATTACATCAAATGATTACATCTAGCACAAACCATCTCAAAAATCTCATAAAAGAGTGAAAAATAGAAATATGAGATGTGAGATGACAAAAAATAACTCCCCAAATCATCTCTAAATGTAAGCATACCAATTCTAAGTGAAATATGAGATTAGGGGTGACAAGGTGATTTTAAAAAATGTATGAATATCAAATATCATCATTATGCAAAAGTGTTATGCCAAATAAAGATAGTGACTTCATAAAAATTATGGCTTACACAATTCTAGCACACTAAGATACTAATTAAACAATGTTCAAAAGAAGCATAGTACTAGCATGCATTCCAGCATAGATGTTCACAGAATGAGTCAATGATAAGCATGGAATGTCATGAGCATAAGCAACATAAGCAACATAAGCAATATATCCTAAGCTCAAAACTAGCATCAAGTAAGAGCATGTAAAGATGATATCAAATATAAATATTCTAAGAAAGTATGCCAAGCAGGAAAATAATGTCAATATCATGATATCACTTGTGAAGGAACTCAAGCAAACAAATAGAGTCATGATCTTATCCTAGCTCAATTATCACAATGGATTCAACATGAGGCATAATGTGACAAAACGTCTTTTGAGCAAAGGCATGAAGTTTGACATAAGCAAAGATATAATGAAGATAATCCACGTTCAAAGTCACAAGGTAGGACATAAACGAATAAAGTTACCATGAGCATCGCATGCATGCATACTAGTTGTGCGAATATAAAAAAACTTAAGTAATCAGAATTTAATTGAAGGTAGCATAATGAAGTCATAGTGCATCGGGATATATTCATGAAAGAATATCTATGACAAAATATACATATCATCAAACTCAATATAAAACTTATATAATCTTGTATAGCACAAATTATCTCTAACATCTCATAAAATAGCATAAAATATGAGCATGAGATGAGAGATAACATTGTGAAAAATATACCATGAAGATCACTAACCAATATGCATGAGTGTTATGTCACTTGTGAAAATATCATACATGAAAGATTTAGCTATAGACATGAAAGATCTCTTAAATAAAATTATAGCTAAACATTAGTCAAGAAGCCATTAAAATGACAAGTAGCATACATTGGTCATACCACATGATATCAATGCATCTCAGAAAGATAATCATACCAACTGTAAGAAAAGTATGAGATGTGAGGAGATACAATGAACAAATGTGCATAAAGATCCTAAATCAATTAATCTTATTCATGGCATGAATTATATATGACACGATGAAGTGTATAGCATGCCAGAGGGAAATGAAAGATTCAAGCTGGAAAACAAGATTTGATTCGGATATTTAGGGCTTTTGAATGAAATGAGAACTTAAGCATTGCAAACAAATCAATAGAGTTTAGAGAGTTCCAAGAGTTCTCTAATGGAACAATAAAAGCCAAATTTATAAGCTCTCTAAAAACCCCAAAATGATTTACCCAAAACCTTCAACACAATCAGCTAGAAAAAGGCTCAATGGCTAAAAATCCTGACAGGAAAGGCGACTGATGTGGTATCCACGGGCACCTGTGCCATGGGCAAGCGAATGTGAAAACAACATCAGTCGTCTGGCTGAAACATGCATAGCTTGCCAAACACAAAGTGTTAGGACAAGGATCGACTGGCGACTGAAGAAGCATTCACAGGCGCCTGTGCCATGGGCAGGCGACTGTGAAACCAACATCAGTCGTCTGACCGAATGATGACAAGTTAGGGATCTTTGGGCAATAGAGAGGAAGACGTCTGACTAATAAGTTACAGGCGCCTGCAAGGAGCCAGGCGCCTGTACATTATACAGAAGTCTCCTGTTAGAAATGGAGAATGAAAACCCAAAGTATCCTGTCAAAAACGTATGCATGACAGATGACTGTAGACCAAATCACCGGCGCCTGTAAGGAGACAGGCGCCTGAAACTTGTTCAGCAGTCGCCTGAAAATCAACCAAAATGCACATGTTAGGGAAGAAATAAATGATTCTACTAGAATGGCATGACATATCATGATATGATCTAAATAATCCATAAACATAATCATCTATGAAAATTAGGTCCAAGAGGTCGAATCAAAACAACAATGAATCTTTAATGAAAGAATTGAAAGGTTTTCATTGAAGGTTAAGATCTAGATATACTTAATACAATCTAATAAACAAACAAGCATGAGATACACATCAGTTATCAAATTCATAATTTTTAACAATCTTCACAAAGAAGCATGCATGTGAGGAATGAGATGTGTAATGACAACGTGTTCCAAAGATATGAAAATCAATAAACAACTAACCAACTCATTATATAAATGTTATAGCTACCATGATACAAGTGTCATAATAAGACATATATGGTGTACATGAACATGGTAGTCACATAAACAAACAATCTCAATAATAAGACATATATGACATACAAGGGCATGGTAGTCACACAAACAAACAGTATCTATGAGGGTGTGACATGAATGAGCTAATGAAGAAGCAAACTATATTACATAAATCCAATATATTAAAATACCAATTGTACTAAACACACACTTACAACCATTTAGCTCTCCCTATATTTGTGCATCTCCAAGTAGGGTAGGCATCTTGTACAACAATCTAACAATTAAACAATTGGTGGTATCCAAAAACTTTTTGGATCCAAGGGGTTAAGGAACAAAATCAAGTAGTCTAATAACCAATCATTTACCAATTGTAAATAACAATCATCAATAAAAAATGCATGACATGCTTTGATAGGAGTTATTATAATCATGAAAATCATACACACAAGGAATTAAAAATTCTCAACCATTAGGAATTTAGATACACCTAGACTAAGAATTCTTATGCATATGATTTAATCACAATACATTATACAAGCAACATCACTATGAATACACACATCTAATACAATAGTGTGTGCTAGAAAGATTCCCCGTTCAATATGCATATGTGCACAAAATAAACATTCACGGCATAACACATATTGATGGATGGCATGAAAATTAATACCACAAGGAGTGTGCATTAAAGCATATGGTACAATTTTTCATAACCAATTTTCTCTTTCCCTTGGCATATCAACAAGATGGGAAAGTACAAATTGATAATAAATCACCAATGGTTAGAGAAATTATCTAATTTATAAGCACAAAATAATATTAATGAAATGCAATGACATATAAATGAAAATAACATGCTAGTAATTAAACATTTCATCCTCCACATAATCATACAAAATATGCATACTTGGGAGCAAAGGACGAACTCACATATATATGTGTACAAAAAGTAATCAAACAAGGATGGTACCTAAGCAATGAAGTGTCATGTGAGTGAGTTAGCAAGGTGGAAATCAAACAAAGGCTGAGTTTGATTTTAATATAAATTCTCATGAGAATATGACATTTCTAATATACGATTCTATATATGTGTTCCTTTCATGCCGAGAAATATTCTTAGGAATCCACAAAAATAGTGATTTGGGATTCTTAAGTAGAGGTTGTGTAGTGGCAAGAGTACGAAGTTGGGACGCACGCTTGTGAGGTGGAACATAAATATTAGCGTGTCCCGTATGTGAAACATGCAAATGAGCATTAATTCTAACAAGAAAATTTTTAAGCCACATGTTATAAATAATCCTTGAATAAACATATGAGTATGGATTATGAATACACAATGCACATGAGTCAAGAATGTGACACAAATGACATACATAGACATGAATGGCATAAAACACACATAATATGCAAACATAGTATACGCATGAGATAGTCTCAGACACAAAGTGACATCTACATACATCCAACACACATAGATACCAACTGTAAGAATATACTTACAACATTAAGCTCCCCCTACTTTGGTGCATCACTTAAGCACATCAACTCCATTTGAATGGAAATCTTTGCAAATCAAGGAGTTGGTAGAGTTGGTATCTCAAAGTGGATTGAACCTAGAAAACATAATTTTTGTATCCAAAAACCTTTTTGGATCCTATGTGTTAGGCAACAAATTTAAATACTAAATTCAAATAATTATAACCCATATCCTAATGTAATCACACACAATTTTTATGATACATGTAATCATGTCACTTGATAAATATTTAACCATATACATGTGTGTACCAATTGTACCAAAAGTAAATATGTATATTAATCCAAAAGCATGGCATGTATCACATGCAGTAAAACATAAATATGAACCAAAGCATATATTGCATGAAAAAGTATTAAATATTCTAGACATGAAAATCACAAACATAATCATTTACTAATAATCAATCAATAGAAATCAAATTCAATAAGAATTTAAGTTTCCAACAAACATGAGCATCTAAGACCAATATGCAAACAAAAGAATAAACCTATTCTTAACAAAAATGCTTTGGTACCAACAAAATGAATATAAACGTGTGGTATCAAGCACGTTGGGTCAACGGAAACTAACTCTTTGGAAACCAAGTCCAAGAGGATCTTGATTTCCCACCATAATCATCATTCAAAATAATATCATGAATATAATATTGCACATACATATCCTTAGCATGATTGCTAGTGTTCTTAAGACCCCAAATAGTGTATGTTTTGGGTATCCTCTTCCTAGTGGTTGCATGCACAAAAGGTCGATCTCTACGTGGTGCATGTGGCCTAGTAACATGGGATCTAGCAAGAGCATGTGGATATATGTATGGAACATTGTGTTGTGCTAAAGCATGATGTTGGGCATGTGATCCATGGTGTGGTGTTGCATACATACGTGGATGAACGTGAGGTGCATATGCATGAAGAGATCATGAGAATAAGCATGCATACGTGGATGTGATGTGTGATCATGAGCATATGAAGGTGCATGAGCATGAGTACGTGCATGAGAGTGTCTCAAATGAGTGTTTGCACGTGCTCGTGGGTGTGGAACATAAAAACTATCATGTGTAGGAATGTAAGGAGTGGAGGCATTCTTACGAGTATTGGTGTACATGAATGCATGTCCCTTCCTTTGATGTCCACGCTTGGTGGGTTTCTTTGCAAAGGAGGGAGGAATAAGAGTGGTGGTTTCCTTGGTAGTAGAACTACACAAGTTATAGACACCACTCGTGGATGCACCGGAGGATGGCCTCACAAAATCTATAGTTACATCACTATAAGAGGTGCGTGCATTGGATGCACTTGACTTAGAATAACCAAGGCCAACACGATGGTTTGCCAATAGTTGATTCTTTAGCAAATCATCCAAAATGTCCTTTCCTTTAATGAATCTCTCAACAATGGAGGACATGAGCTCATGTTTCTTCGAAATTGAAGAAATAGTGGCATTTAAGGTGGATGCATGTGTGGTGAGCTCGTGCACTTGGGATTTGAGAGCCTCATTCTCAATGCCCAAACTAGTGTTTTGAGATTGAAGATTTTCAATCTCAAGATCGTTACTATCCACAATGGAAACACGATCCAGTTGAGATTTGAGGGACTCCACCTCTTTTCCCAACATACCATTTTGTGTAAGTAGACTTGCTTTCTCAATGGCAAGTGTCTCAACAATGGTGTCATTGTTTGAGGTGCTACATGTAGATGAGTTAGTGAGACTAGCAATCTTAATCTTAGCATCATAATATGTATGCCTAATCTTTTGATATTTATCAAATAAATGTTCATTTGCAATTCTAAGATCATCCATTGTTACCTGTCCATCGTCGTTATCACTTCCACTAGAATCACTTGATTCGTCACTAGAATCACCCATAGTGGCATCCTCTCGTGCCATCAAACCCATGAATGAATCCCTTTCATCATTGGAGGAAGAACACTTTGAGGTGGACTCTTCTTGTTCCGCTAGCATGTTCCATATTTTATATGCCGTTGTTGCCTTGGACACACGCACAAGAATGTCATAAGTTAAATAATCAAGCAAGATGTACATTACCTCTTCATTTTTCTCCATCAATTCTTTTTGCTCATTTGTCCATTCATGTTCGGAAGTGGTAGGTGCACGAAGGGGCTTCTCCACAAGCTTCCAATAATCATCATTAATGGATTGAATATAAACCTTCATCTTTACACACAAAATTTGATAGTTGGATCCAATGAGAAATGGTGGAGGCCTTCGTGTGTTGTTGTTGTTGGTTGCCATAGCTATAACCTCGCTCTGATACCAATTGTAAGGACCATGTGCTATAAGGAAGAAACATTAGAGGGGGTTAATAGTGTTTTATAGAATTATAAGGAATTTACGCCAAATAAAACCCTAATTAACCAAAAAATGCTGAATTAAAGAAATGATCAACAACACAAGGAAGAATGCAATGTAAACATGCAGTGTATCCTTTCAGTGCCACCCAAGTCAAACTTGACGTGTTACTGGTGCCCTAATCCAGCAACACACGAGATCACACTCGGATACTCTAATAAATACCACTAGAGCTTTCCTTTAGCCCACCTGCGGAAACCCCAACAAGTGCAATTGACCTACAATCGATGTCTGTATATCTCACAACCCGAGAACACGTAAATACCTTAATCCCACAACTTGGAACTAAGCACACTCTCACAAACCGAGAGCAAACCCTTTCCTTGACTCCCACAACTTGGGATCAAACCAACCCTCTCTCCAACCAAGAGTACTCAACAAATTAGAAGTATTGAGAATGAAATATACAGCTTGAAATATACTCACGTATGCCTTGAATAAAAACTTACTTGTAAAGGCTATAGTGTGTGTGAAGTGCTCAATGAGGGAGGAGAAATTCCTTGAGATGCGTTCCCAATGATGAAAGCAAATCTAGCTTAGATGTGTGCTTTAGAGCAGAGAGCGCAAGAGAGAATTAGAGAGCACTTGAGAGGAGAAAGAGGCTTGAGAATGAGACTTGAAATGTTTTCTTAAGAGGCCAAGAGTCCTCACATATTCAGCCTATCTCCTATATATATTAGCTCAAGGGAAGCCCAAAACCCCAAGCAAAAAGACCCAAAAATCAATCTCCCAATGGCTAGAATTGGGCTGAAAACGACTCGGACAGTCGCCTGTTGAAGGGGGGACAGTCGCCTGTTCCACTGTAGCCAACAGCTATAAGCACAAAATAAGCACAAAATAAATCACCAATGGTTAGAGAAATCATCTAATCTATAAGCACAAAATAATATGAATGAAATGCAATGACATATAAATGAAAATAACATGATAGCAATCAAACATTTCATACTCCCACATAATCATACAAAATATGCATACTTGGGAGCAAAGGACGAACTCACACATATATGGGTACAAAAAGTAATCAAACAAGAATGGTACCCAAGCAATGAAATGTAATGTGAGTGAGTTAGCAAGGTGGAAATCAAACAAAGGCTGAGTTTGAGTTTTATATAAAGTCTCATTAGAATATGACATTTCTAATAAACGATTCTATATATGTGTTCCTTTCATGCCAAGAAATATTCTTAGGAATCCACAAAAATAGTGATTTAGGATTCTTAAATAGAGGTTGTGTAGTGGCATGAGTAGGAAGTTGGGACGCATGTTTGTGAGGTAAAACATAAATATTAGCGTGTCCCATGTGTGAAACATGCAAATGAGCATTAATTCTAACATGAAAATTTTTAAGCCATATGTTATAAATAATCCTTGAATAAACATATGAGTATGGATTATGAATACACAATGCACATGAGTCAAGAATGTGACACAAATGACATACATAGACATGAATGGCCTAAAACACACATGATATGCAAACATAGGATATGCATGAGATAGTCTCAGACACAAATTGACATCTACATGCATCCAATACACATAGATACCAAATGTAAGAATATACTTACAACATTAAGCTCCCCTTACTTTGGTGCATCACTTAATCACCATCAACTCTATTTGAATGGAAAGCTTTGCAAATCAAAGAGTTGATAGAGTTGGTATCTCAAAGTGGATTGAAATTAGAAAACATAATTTTGGTATCCAAAAACCTTTTTGTATCATATGTGTTAGGCAACAAATTTAAATACTAAATTCAAATAATTGTAACCCATATCCTAATGTAATCACACACAATTTTTATGATACATGTAATCATGTCACTTGATAAATATTTAACCATATACATGCATGTACCAATTGTACCAAAAGTAAATATGTATATTAATCCAAAAGCATGACATGTATCACATGCAACAAAACATAAATATGAACCAAAGCATGTATTGCATGAAAAAGTATTAAAAATTCTAGACGTGAAAATCACAAACACAATGATTTACTAATAATCAATCAATGGAAATCAAATTCAATAAGAATTTAAATTTCCAACAAACATGAGCATCTAAGACCAATATGCAAACAAAAGAATAAACCTATTCTTAACAAAAATGCTTTGGTACCAATAAAATGAATATAAACTTGTGGTACCAAGCATGTTGGGTTAACGGAAACTAACCCTTTGGAAACCAAGTCCAAAAGGACCTTGATTTCCCAACACAATCATCATTCAAAATAATATCATGAATATAAGATTGTATATACATATCCTTAGCATGATTGGTAGTGTTCTTAGGACCCTTAATAGTGTATGCTTTGTGTTACGAGGTGGAACTCGCACACAATGAATTTGTATTGAGGGAAACCAAGGACACGGTGGTTCTATTGACAAGAGGGTTTAGGTGGGCAATTTAACAAGTGATTAATGGGGTGAAGAGGCTGGACTTGCCGCCGGGGGTGGCCACGGAGTCAAATCTCACCGGACACGGCGGAGGAAGATCGGGTGGCGGGAGGCTGGAGCTGATGTTGACCAAGGGGCGAGCTTTCCTGCAGCACGAGCAACTCGTCAGAAGGGCGGGGTTGGGGTCCAACCCTTAGCCCCTCTGATGCCTAAGTTAGTAATAGGACTTAAAACGGGGGCTAGGCACGCTGGTCGGACTGAGGGTGTGTCGACCGTACGTGGCGAGCTATAAGTGGGAGAACAAAGATATGGACGACCTTTGCTCTCGTGTGTGAATAATAGATTGAGAGAGAGAATTTGCCAACCCCTTCACCGTAAGAAGTGAGGGGGTATTTAAACCTGATGGGAGATGACTAGGTGGCGCTGACCTGGCATGCTGACTCGACGTGCTGAGCTGGCTCGGTTGTCAGCGGAAGCTTCGGACGAGGATGTCATGAACAAGAGTGCCTGACCTGCTTTTGTCAGACGGCGCAACGGCCAGGGGCACTTTTGTCAGGAGGTCAGGGCCGAAAGCATTAAGTGTCAGGGGGCTCAGCGGTTAGGGGGTGCTTTGTCAGACGGTCGGGCGACGTTAGTGTCAGCTGTGTCGTTATCCTAGGTTGTTTGTCGTTCGTGACGAACTGAAGGTCTGGCTGCGCTATCCCTGGCGCCTTGGTTCGTGGGGACCAGCCGGGTCGACCGGCTCGGGGGTTGTCCGGCCCGGCTGCGCCCCTTTTTGGGTCGTGGTTTGCCGGGCCGCTGGCACGGAAGGATACGCACGTGCCTATGTCAGCATACCCGACGGCACTGCCTGGGCGCTCCCCAAGTGCACTGCCCCTGGCGGGTCGAGCAACGGCGGTTGTACGTCTCGGCCGGGAGGGGGGTGCTGCGAGGTGCGCCCGTCCCCGTGTAGCCTCTGACCTCCGGGATGGCGGCCCTTTCACGAGGGGGAAAGTTCACGGGGTATGTCAGCGGATCTGGGTGGGAGTCGGACTCCTACGATCTTTAGGTCGTAACAATTTCCCCCGGCCTTCGAGTCTGAGGCGGTAGCCCGGCTCGGCTCGGAGGGCGAACCATCTCCGACGTCCTGGACCATCGGTAAGGGCCTTGGCCCATGCCCGGTGGTGGCGGCGGCAGCTTCGGAACTCCCGCCTTACTGGTCATTATTACGATTTGAAAGGGGTGTAGAGAAAAACGAAGCGCCTCCATGATTGGGTTCGTGACGCGTGGATGAAGTGACCCTCACGCCAGTCAAGGCGTCAAGGACATCCCAATGGGCGCCGCGTGGCGGAAGACCGACGGCCGTGATGACCCGGTGGCCCACTTTACAAATAAAAGGGTCTGGAAGGCGGGCGGCGGGAGTTTTTTATCCATCTTCGATTCTTCTCCGGCGTTCGATACTTCTGTCTGTCGCTTGCTGGCTAGTTTGCTACTTCTGCCGTTGGTCATCTTCTTCCGAACGTCTTCCTGATTTGACGGATCAGCCAGGTAATAATAATTAATTTCCTTCCTTTCCGACCGATGGCTTCTCATTTCGAGGTTGGAGGCGGTAGCCAAGCGGGGGAGGAGGAGTTGGTGGGTGAGGGGGCGTCACAGTGGGGGGTGCGGCGGCCTAGGGAGAGAGGGTCATGGCGTTCCGTTGTCCCGAGAGCGATTGGATCCCTCCGATGTAGGTTGGATAGGATTAACATCAGGGAGATTCGCGTTCGGTTTGTGCGACAACCCTATGAGGTTCGGGTCCCCGGGTCAGAGGAAATGGTGTGTTCGCCTGGAGATAATGAGGTCGGGGTCTATGTCCGGTCATTCGAGTTGGGGCTCCGCTTCCCGATCCATCCGTATTTGCTTTATCTGTTGAATTTCCTGGAGCTGCCGATATTTGCCCTAGCGCCCCGTTCTTGGGGCTTGTTAGTGGGGTTTGTCGTTTTGTGCCTGGCCTGCTCCTTGAGTCCCTCACTGGTGCTGTTCCAGTATTTCTTCGTAATCCGGAAGAGGGGAATGTATCATTGTGTTTGCACTAGGAGAGGACGATGACTTATCCTCGGGGTGCCCGATGACGTCGGCGAGTGGATGAGGGAGTTCGCCTTCGTGATGATGCCAAGCGACGTGGCGTTGATGTCGAACTGGGGGGGCACGAAATCCCCTAGTAAATGAAAGGGTGGAGCTGACTGGGGAGGATATTGCCAAAGCTCAGATTTTGATGGAACTGCCCGAGGCGTACCGTCAGTTGGCGAGTCTGACGCTGAGCAGTCGGCTCGCCCAGGACTTTTGGCTCCTAGGTATCTTTGATATTTGGTAAACCTTGGGCTAGGCTTGCCCTGATCTTCTTTTTTTTGTAGGCGGAGACACGATGCGGGGGCCGGAGGAGGTGTCGGGATCGGCCGGAGCCCCGGTCTCGGAGGACACTGATCCTCGTGAGAAAGGCAAGGGGGTGGCGCGCGAGGCAGGATCCCGGGAACAGGGAGGCGGGGTCCCCCGTGGGGAGAGGGGGCATCCGGGATGGAGGGCAGCTGAGCCAGGTATCTCTGTCGATGGGCCCGACGAAGATCTTCATGCGGGCTCGTCCGCGCGGGGGGGGCCGGACCCTCTGTCCTGCCGAGGGTATCAGAGGTGGTCGAGCCTCGCCGAGTGCCTTTGGTTCAAAAGTGGCCATACGGAATCCCTTCGTGAGAAATGGGGGGGTCGGCGAGCCCGGGTTGTGAGGGCGCCATCATTCGTTTCAAGAGGACCCGAGAAGAGGTCGAGGCGTATCCAGATGACCGTCTCCATGAGTTCCCTTTTCGAGTAGGCTGCGACGAGTCGATGTTCGAGGACGCGGGAGTGGCAGCGCATCTCGCCAAGTATTGCGTGTTACCGCGCGATCGCGAATCTTTGACTCGTGTGGGGGCGGAACGGTTGTGTGGCTCTGCTATATGGCACATCGTGCAGGTAAGCCGGTTCTCTTGTCTCGCCCTTGGGCTTTCTTTATTTGTGCACCGCTAATTCGGGTCTTCTGTAGATGGTTATGAACCTGGTAGCCCTGCGGGGCCGTACTCCTGTGGCCGTCACCAGAGCGTCTCTTGAGGTAGCGAGGGCGAACCTCGGTGAGGTCAAGGCGAAGCTGAGGGACACGGAAGCGGAGCTGGAGAGGGTTAGGATGGCCCATGAGGTGGAGAATGGGCGGGCCGCGTACTTTGATTCGTCAAAAGCAAAGGTCGAGAGCCAACTCCCAGAAGTAACGCGGGAGAGGGATGACATCCGGTCGAAGCACGCCGCGGAATTGGTTAGCAATGAGGCAGTGATCGGGGTACAGAGGCAGAAAATAGCAGGCCTAAAGGAGGCCCTTGAGGCCGAGAAAAGGGAGAGGGGTGTCGCGACGCGGCGGTTGGAGGAAAAACGGGAAGCTGAAGGCTAAATGATCGAAGCCGCTATCCACCGCTATCATGACGAGCATGTTGTGCCGATGTTGCAAGAGGCTAGGGATGCGGGGATTCAGCAAGTGGCGAGAGATGTGAGGGCTCGTTCGGCTGAGAGGTGGCGCCGCTAAGAAAGTGGGTTTGGGGAGGCCTGTACCTTCTTGTGTAAGGGTTATAGCCAATGTTTTGTTGTAGTGTGTGGAAGGTTTAATGTATAACATTGCTATTTGGGCAAATGCATTGTATTGGTCTTGTATCGGAACTGTATTCTTCCTAGTTGTGTCCGTAGACCGACAGTTTTGTGAGGGACGTAACTGCCCCCAACTTCGCTCTACCGAGGATACTCTGGTCGTCGGTAGAGGGAAGTTGAGATATACCGCGGTTAGAAGGGGTTTGATCGGAAATCCAGAGTGATTCTCGGTGGACCAGAGGCAGGCCGAGGTATCTTGTTCCGTACGAACATTTTCTAAGCATTGCAACCGAGATCCAGAACTGATTGAGCGGTGGATTACTGGTTAGGCCGCCCCGACGGAGGTCGGACGCAGCCTTGGGATGAGTGGTGCCTTCTCGCTTCGGCCGCCTCGACGGAGCTCGGACTCAGCCTTCAGACGGGTTGTGCTTAGAAAGAAGAGGCGAAGGGTGGAGTAATTTCGAATGGGGGTAATCACTTCGCTGGGATTTGGACAGGAATTGAAGGGGCCTGCTGGCGATCGCGTGATTAGACGTCAGCCTGGCGAATCGACGGCGGGCGGGAATCGAAGCGATCTGACCACTTCAAAGCGAACGTGTGGCAGAAGTGACGGTTGCCAGTACGCGAGGCGTCAGAACACGTGGATCGACACTGGATAGGGAACGGATTGATGACACGTGTCGCGAGGTCGACGGTCATGATGCTTTGCGCAGTCGCGTAAAAGAGATTTCAGGGAGGGGAGCGAAGCAAATCTGATTGTTGGGCGAAGGTTTTGCAAGCGGCTGGAGCTTGTCGAAGACTTCATTATCCTTGCCAGAGTCGTCCTTGTGGGAGCGGTCGACGACGTAGCGAAGCCGTCCGAGTTGTCGGAGCCCATTAGGTAAGAGGTCCGTTTTATAGATGTCTTCCTCGATGTCTTAATTTCGTGGTCAGGGGTCGAGGGTGGTTAGGGAAGGGAGCTCCGCTGCGGAGACTGGAGAGGTACCTCTCGAGATTGTGGGCGTGAAGTCGGTGCTGAAGAAATCCATCACGGAGATCTTCGAGATGTATGTCAGGCCACCGTATTCTGTTCGTGAACCGGAGCCGCAAGAGAGGGTGTGTTTCACGGACGACCGTGAGGTGGGAGTGTATGTTTCCTCGTTCGAGCAAGGGTTGTGCTTTCCCCCCCATCCGTTCTTGCTAGATGTGTTGAACTTCCTGGAGCTGCCCTTGTATCGCCTGATGCCCAATGCCATTAGTGCCGTTGTGGGATTGCTAGTGCTGTGCGTGAGCAACCAGGTTCGCCCATCACTATCCTTATTTCGCTATTTCTTCTCGGTGAAGAGGTTGGGGTCCTGCTACTATCTCTCCGCGAAGAAGAGCCATCCGCTCATTAGGGGGTTACCCGGGAAGATTAAGTTGTGGTGCCAGCAGTATGTGTTTGTGGGCGTGCCGGAGGATGTGTTGATGAGATCTGATTGGGCGGAGCTGAATCCCAAGGCGAAGGAGGGGGTTGAATTGGGGGATGAGGAGAAAATGGTGGCCTAGCTTCTAATGGCAATACTAGTGGAGGGCCGAGATTACCGGATGCTCGCTCGGGCTGAGATGATAGCGGCGAACATCTGGCCCGAAGGTACAACAAATTTTGGTTTTAGTGCATCTGAAGTGCTTACCCTGAACTTTCTTTCTTTGGCAGGTCGCACGATGAGTTTGTCCCTTGAGGAAATGATGCAACGCGCATCGGAGCAGGCGGGGCGGACGTCGAAGAGAATTGGCCCCAAGAGGTTGCAAGAGGAAGGAGGGGTGGGGAGTTCGACGGGGGTGCCGGCGTCCACGAAGAGGAGGAAGCTGCCGACGAGGTCGTTTGTTCCTGATGCGCCGGGGCGGGGGGAAGACGGTCAGTAAGAGGGTGGAACCGGGGAGGGGATAGCAACCCCCGTCATCGACCTGGAGGGCGGGGACGAAGGGTCGACTGGGGGAGGGGTGGATGCCCCCGGGACGCGGTCGTCTAGCCCCCTGGCACCTACTGGAGTGGAGGGGGCGGCCTCTACCGGTCAGTCGGGGAGGGCCGAGGCGTCAGGCGGCCCGGCCGGGTCTGCCGGTTGGGACAGTTGGCCCTATGGTTGTCCGTTGTTCGGTCTCGAGAGGGCCACCGATCCCCACTGTGAGGCCTCATTGGTCCATTTCTAGGCCAAGAGGACCGACGTCGAGGGTTATTCCGACGAGGCTCTTCATCGGGCGCCGTTCAAGGTGAGGGGTGTTGAGTCCGTGTTCGAGGACGGAGGCGTGGCGACGAGGCTGGCGGAGAACATTTTCTTGCCCCGTGATAGGGTGGCGCTGGAAGCGGTGGAGCCCGAGGGTCTGTGTGGGACCGCGGTGTTGCAGGCATCCAGGTAGGTTTTGTAAGGCGGATGACGTTTTCCAGTGGATTTTATTGAACACCCTAAATGGGTTCTCTTCTCTTCTTTTTTTTTGTACAGGCCGTCAACTTGATGCTTGGAGTGATGAGGCACGTGCCTGCCATACATAAGGCCGAGGGTGCCATAGCTAGAGTGGTGGCCGAGTTCGCCGCCTTTCGTAAGAGTGCTGGCGAGGACCTGGCGAAGGAGAGGGAGAGGGGCGGCCAATATGAGGCGGAGGTTGAGCGCCTGAAGGTGGTCCTGGCCGATCATGAGCTACAGGTGACCGGGGCTAGAGAGAGAGCGAAGGAGCTGGAGGAGGCCCTTGGTAAGGAGGAAGTTCGTGCGGAGGGTCTGGCGGGTCGTGCCAAGGCCGCCGAGGAGGAGTTGGCTCGCAGGGTCGAGGAATTTCGCACGTACCAGGACAAGACCGTCATCCCTGCCCTCGCAGATGCGATGTCCCGAGGCATTGAGAAAGGCCGGGCAGAGGGGCGGGAAGCCTGCTTGGTTCGGATAAAGGAGAGGGTGGCGGATCTGTCCCCGCCAGTTGAGCTCGACCTCGACGGACTCGTAGCTTGCAGCGACGGCGAGGGGGAGACCGGCGAGGGAGGGGAGGGCGCCGAGGCAGAGACCGGCGGGGCGGGGGGAGATTCCCCCGAAGGGGACGGGGTGGACGTCGTGACTGGCGGATGCGCCATCGGCACGGGAAATGTAACCAAGTAGTTATGTATAGGCGTTTAAGAAAGAAAGAAAAAAAAAGTAAAGTTATATGGGGTTGATACCCGCACTTTTCTGGAATCTTCCATCTTTGTGTGTGTGGAAGTTCCCTTTCAGAGTTACGCTTTGGTGCGACTGTCTCTAGCCCGGCGTTAGGGGAGTTATGTTAATTCCCTTTATTTAGGGTAGTACGCCCGAGAAAACTTACAGCTGGTTAGTCTCTTTTTTCGGGGGTTGTTCCCGTGCCTGAGTGCGCCTGAGTTATAGCTAGTGGTCAACCGGGAATAGTCTTTCCATCAGCTTTTATCAATATTTTAATAAACAGGACGGGCCCGTAGGCGAAATGTTGAGTCGTTCTAGTTAGGTTGACGTCCTCGTAGTATTTGATGCGTCCCTCCCCGGCGTCGTGCCCCTGAAGGGGTGCAGAGTTACTTCAGAGGGTTCCTGCTCGGGGGAGGGGTGGATGGTTGTGTCGATGCCTGGGGCGGTGGTGGCCGCTTTGGCCCTCGTTTCCAGAATTGGGGGGAGAGGGAGTCCTCAGTGGTTGCTCTATCCCGCGGGGCCTTGTCGCTCCGAGTCACCGCGTGACGGGTGCGGGAGGATGTGGTCCGCCGCCGATCCGTGCGTTTTCCTTGCGTATGTGGTCCAGGAGAAGTCGAGGAGTGGAAGGCGGGGCACTACAGGTGTAAGTGGAATAGCCTATTGGAGTGCTCCGGCGCTCGGGGGCGAGTCCCCTGGGGTTGGGGCGACTTTGGCGGGTGCTGGGGTGCCCGATGGGGTGATTTGGCAGGTTTGTCCCGTCCATCGGGTTGTCTGCCAGCCGCGCTTGCACCCGCGGGGCGTCCGTGGAGGGGCACGGTATGCCATTGGAGCTCCAGTTTCAGTGCCTTAAGTTGTCTAAGGGAAGGCGGGGAGCAGCAGGCAGGGTGCCCCTCGTGTAAGAGGAATATCCTATTGGGGGATCGTTTACTAGAGCAGTTGACATTCCTCGCATTTTCCGCGTCTTCTAGGGGGGAGAGTGTGGCGAAAGGATTGGCCTTTCCTTAATTCTCTCTTTCGCCCCCCTCCACTTTGAAGAGGCTGAGGGGGGTATTTACAATGGTGTATTTTTCGCCTCCTCCCTTCCCTTAACGTGATGAGCTAGGGGCCTCTTGGAGTTGTGCTCCTTGGGGACCATTCCCGACGGGTGACGCCTGACGAGACTCATCAGCTCCTGTTTTTCGGTGGGCGTGCCGTTATCAGTGGTGCTTGTCCTGAGCGTCCTTTTGGTTTGACGAGTCATTTCGGTTGTCGGCTTTATAGGTGTCAAGCGTTACTCCTCAGTGATGGCCCCGCGTGGGGGTTGCCTCGATCCACGAGCCCTGATTTGTTTCCCGATGTTTGAGAAGAGGGGTCGCAGGCCCTCTTTGGGGATGGCGGGTATTGGGCCGTCGTCTCCCTGCAGCCTCTATAGTTGGACGGGTATTGGGCCGTCGCCTACCCCGCATATGGCGCTCCGGTTTGGGTGGCTAAGCTCCGTAAGCTTGCCCCGGAGGTCTTCTTTGGGGGGGAGTGAGCGCGTAGCTCGGCCCGTGCCCCTCTCCGGTTTGGGTGGCAAGGATTGGTCCTGCCCCGGAGTCTTTGAGAGGGCGGGTATTGGGCCGTCGCCTCCCCGCAGCCTCTATAGTCGGACGGGTATCGGGCCGTCGCCTACCCCGCATATGGCGCTCCGGTTTGGGTGGCTAAGCTCCGTAAGCTTGCCCCGGAGGTCTTCTTTGGGGGGAGCGAGAGCGTAGCTCGGCCCGTGCCCCTCTCCAGTTTGGGTGGCGAGGATTGATCCTGCCCCGGAGTCTGTGAGATGGCGGGTATTGGGCCGTCGCCTCCCCGCAGCCTCTATAGTCGGACGGGTATTGGGCCGTCGCCTACCCCGCATATGGCGCTCCGGTTTGGGTGGCTAAGCTCCGTAAGCTTGCCCCGGAGGTCTTCTTTGGCGGGGAGCGAGCGCGTAGCTCGGCCCGTGCCCCTCTCCGGTTTAGGTGGCGAGGATTGGTCCTGCCCCGGAGTCTTTGAGAGGGCGGGTATTGGGCCGTCGCCTCCCCGCAGCCTTTATAGTCGGACGGGTATTGGGCCGTCGCCTACCCCGCATATGGCACTCCGGTTTGGGTGGCTAAGCTCTGTAAGCTTGCCCCGGAGGTCTTCTTTCGGGGGGGAGCGAGCGCGTAGCTCGGCCCGTGCCCCGCTCCGGTTTGGGTGGCGAGGAGTGGTCCTGCCCCGGAGTCTTTGAGAGGGCGGGTATTGGGCCGTCGCCTCCCCGCAGCCTCTATAGTCTGACGGGTATTGGGCCGTCGCCTACCCCGCATATGACACTCCGGTTTGGGTGGCTAAGCTCCGTAAGCTTGCCCCGGATGTCTTCTTTGGGGGGGAACGAGCGCGTAGCTCAGCCCGTGCCCCTCTCCGGTTTGGGTGGCGAGGATTGGTCCTGCCGCAGAATCTTTGAGAGGGCGGGTATTGGGTCGTCGCCTCCCCGCAGCCTCTATAGTCGGACGGGTATTGGGCCGTCGCCTACCCCGCATATGGCGCTCCGGTTTGGGTGGCTAAGCTCCGTAAGCTTGCCCCGGAGGTCTTCTTTGGGGGGGAACGAGCGCGTAGCTCGGCCCGTGCCCCTCTCCCATTTGGGTGGCGAGGATTGGTCCTGCCCCGGAGTCTTTGAGAGGGCGGGTATTGGGCCGTCGCCTCCCCACAGCCTCTATAGTCGGACGGGTATTGGGCCGTCGCCTACCCCGCATATGGCGCTCCAGTTTGGGTGGCTAAGCTCCGTAAGCTTGTCCCGGAGGTCTTCTTTTGGGGGGGAGCATGTAGCTCAGCCCGTGCCCCTCTCCGGTTTGGGTGGCGAGGATTGGTCATGCCCCAGAGTCTTTGAGAGGGCGGGTATTGGGCCGTCGCCTCCCCGCAGCCTCTATAGTTGGACAGGTATTGGGTCGTCACCTACCCCGCATATGGCACTCCAGTTTGGGTGGCTAAGCTCCGTAAGCTTGCCCCGGAGGTCTTCTTTGGGGGGGAGCGAGCGCGTAGCTCGGCCCGTGCCCCTCTCCGGTTTTGGTGGTGAGGATTGGTCCTGCCCCGGAGTCTTTTAGAGGGCGGGTATTGGGCCGTCACCTCCCCGCAGCCTCTATAGTCGGACGGGTATTGGGCCGTCGCCTACCCCGCATATGGCGCTCTGGTTTGGGTTGCTAAGCTCCGTAAGCTTGCCCCGGAGGTCTTCTTGGGGGGAGCGAGCGCGTAGCTCGGCCCGTGCCCCTCTCCGGTTTGGGTGGCGAGGATTGGTCCTGCCCCGGAGTCTTTGAGAGGGCGGGTATTGGACCGTCGCCTCCCCGCAGCCTCTATAGTCGGACGGGTATTGGGCCGTCGCCTACCCCGCATATGGCGCTCCGGTTTGGGTGGCTAAGCTCCGTAAGCTTGCCCCGGAGGTCTTCTTTGGGGGGGAGCGAGAGCATAGCTTGGGCCGTGCCCCTCTCCGGTTTGGGTGGCGAGGATTGGTCCTGCCCTGGAGTCTTTGAGAGGGCGGGTATTGGGCCGTCGCCTCCCCGCAGCCTCTATAGTCGGACGGGTATCGGGCCGTCGCCTACCCCGCATATGGCGCTCCGGTTTGGGTGGCTAAGCTCTGTAAGCTTGCCCGGAGGTCTTCTTTGGGGGGGAGCGAGCGCGTAGCTCGGCCCGTGCCCCTCTCCGGTTTGGGTGGCGAGAATTGATCCTGCCCCAGAGTCTTTGAGAGGGCGGGTATTGGGCCGTCGCCTCCCTGCAGCGTCTATAGTCGGACGGGTAGTGGGCCGTCGCCTACCCCGCATATGGCGCTCCGGTTTGGGTGGCTAAGCTTCGTAAGCTTGCCCCGGAGGTCTTCTTTGGGGGGGAGCGAGCGCGTAGCTCGGCCCGTGCCCCTCTCCGGTTTGGGTGGCGAGGATTGATCCTGCCCCGGAGTCTTTGAGAGGGCGGGTATTGGGTCGTCGCCTCCCCACAGCCTCTATAGTCGGACGGGTATTGGGCCGTCGCCTACCCCGCATATGGCTTTCTGGTTTGGGTGGCTAAGCTCCGTAAGCTTTCCCCGGAGGTCTTCTTTGGGGGGGAGCGAGCGCGTAGCTCGGCCTGTGCCCCTCTCCAGTTTGGGTGGCGAGGATTGGTCCTGCCCCGGAGTCTTTGAGAGGGCGGGTATTGGGCCGTCGCCTCCCCGCAGCCTCTATAGTCGGACGGGTATTGGGCCGTCGCCTACCCCGCATATGGCACTCCAGTTTGGGTGGCTAAGCTCCGTAAGCTTGCCCCGGATGTCTTCTTTGGGGGGAGCGAGCGCGTAGCTCGGCCCGTGCCCCTCTCCGGTTTGGGTGGCGAGGATTGGTTCTGCCCCGGAGTCTTGCGCCTTTTGAGCTGAAATTTTCATGTAGAAAAGGCAAAATTTGAAGATGCAAAAGGGGACAAGATATTTCATTCATGACTTATAGTTTCTGGCTATATTACGACTAGCGTTCCGTGTTATTCTGAGTGATTAGCCCGTCCTCATCAGGGGGGGCTTTGGTGGGCGCGGCAGGTCATGTTCCCTTCCGCGGTGCCATCAGCTGGAGCTAACTTTTGATGGTAGGAGTCGTCCCTCCGCCCTGTTAGGTCGATCCTCAAGTTCAGCTCTGGTCCCTTGTGCTTGGTCGATCCCACGTAGCAGCTCCTAGATAGCTTCTGGCTTCCCAGTACGAACCCAACCCCTCGGGGGGTTTGGAATTTGACCATCTGGTGGAGAAGGCTGGGGAGCGCTCTGATGGCCGCCATGTAAGGTCGTCCTATGATCCCGTTGTACGCCGACGCAATGTCGACTACAACGAACAGAGTCATCCGAGTGACCACCCGCGGCTCTTCTCCGAGGGTTATTGGCAAGGTGATCACTCCTACAATAGGGGTCGAGTGACCGGTGAAGCCGACGAGGGGTCCGGTACAGGGTCTCAGGTCCGTCGGCCTTAACCCCATCTTTTTGATTGTGGACATGAACAGGATGTCGCAGGAGCTCCCTGTGTCGATCAGGAGGCGGCTGACGATGGCCGTCCCTATCTGGGCCTCGACGACGATGGCGTCGTCATGGGGAAGCTCGACTCCCTCTAGATCCTCGTCGCTGAAAGTAATGGGAGGGTAGGTTATCCTTCTCCCTCTCGGATCCCCTCCAAGACCCGCCGTCATCACTTGTCTCGCGTACGCCTTTTTGCTTGACGACGATGCTCCTCCGGAGGATGGCCCGCCGCATATCGTGTTTACGCACATGACTGGTTTCGGGGGGTGAGGCTCTTCCCACTCACCGTTCGTTGGAGGGTCTGCCCTCCGTGCCCTTCGGTGGTTCCCCTCCTCTCGGTCAGGTCTCCTGCCCCCGACGAAGCCCCCTAGGTGGCCCGCCTGGATCAGCCGCTCGATTTCCCTTTTGAGGGTGAAGCAGTCGTCGGTGTCATGGCCATGGTCCCGGTGGTATCGGCAGTATTTTTTGAAATCTCTCCGGGCCGGATCCGACTTCATTTCTCGAGGCGGCTCCGGCAGCAGTCCGGCTCTCGTAGCCGTGGCCATCACCTCGATCAGGGGGGCATTGAGTTGTGTGTAATGTGCCCGTAGGGGGCCTTCTTGTCTCGGGACGACTCGGGTGGGCCCTTGGGCCGGGGCGAACTCGCGCGCCGGGCCAGGGCGATCTTGCGGGCGTCGCCCCGCCGGTTCGTGCCTTGGTTGGGCCAACTGGTCGCGACCTCGGTGCCCCTCTTCTTGCCTCAGCTGAGGGTGTGACCGGGGCTCGCCTTGGAATGGCTTCACTGGGGGGAAATAGGGCCTTTGTGCCGAGAGTCTCTTCGGCCAACGCATGCCTCTCCGCCATAGCAACCAACGCCTCATAGTCGGTCGGCGGATCCCGAAGCAGGGATTTGTGGAGGCTCCGAGTCCGCAACCCCATCTTGAAGGCCAGCATAAGCACCTCGTCGTCGCATGTCACCACCGCCCGTCTCTCATCCTGAAAGCGGCGGAGGTATCTGCCCGTTGTTTCCCCTTCTCCTTGGACTATCGTGCTGAGATAGTCTAAGGGCTTCTTTTTCATCCGCCCGGCCCGAAACTCTTGGCAGAACTTGTGGGATAGCTCACCAAAGCTCTCAACGGATCTCGTGGGTAGGCCGAAGTACCAGTCCAACGCGGTGTCCCTCAGGCTTTGGGAGAAATGCCGGCATAGGAACGCCTCATCCACATCCTGCGCCTCCATTGCCCCCCGGTACTGATGCACGTGCGTGAGGGGGTCGCCTCTTCCGTTGTACGTGGCCAAGTGGGGGGGTTTGAACCTTATGGGCCTTGGGGCGGACGTAATCCACCGTGCAAGCGGCGTGGCCTCCTCCGGATAGGTAGGGCGATCGGGCGCATCCCCTCTCCGCCATTCGGGGGTCTGGCTCCGGTCGCGCCTCGACCGCCGACGGTCCTCCCGCCCCAGGGAGTAGCCTGGCGGTCGCCTGGCGGGGCTCCTTCCTCGGGTCGAGGATTCGACGGGTTGTGGGCTACGGTTCTCCCAGTGCCATCGCCTCCCGGCCGCCTCCCCTCGGGCCTCCATCCGCTCCTGATTCTCCCGCAGAAGCCTTTCGCGCTCGGCGGCGAGGAAGCGTAGTTGTCGACAAACGACTTCCTCGTGCGGGCGATCGGAGGAGTGGTACAGGCGATGTGAACTGCCTCCTCCCGGTGGGGACCTGGCCAACAACAGGCCCCGCCCGTCCCCGAGCCGCCGGCCCGTCGCCGTCACCTCCAGGATTTCCCGGTTGCTTTCGTTCTCCCTCCTTAGCCTCTTGCGCTCCGCGATGATGAAGCGGAGCTGGTGGCGGGCGGTTTCTTCGTCCTGGTAGGCCCTCTGGGCGGTCTCGGCCACTTCGTCCAAACTCCTTTACGCGGCGGCCTCCTCCTCCCGGCGCCTCCACAGCCGCGCAACCTCTATTTCCTCTTCCAGGAGCTTCTGCTGGGCCGCAACCTCCTTGGCGAGCCCCCTGTTTTCCCCCTCCTCCTCGAACTGAGGGTGGAGATTCCGTCTCACGTTCTGGGGCTCCGAGGGGCCGGGCTGTGGCTCCGCCCCCGCCGCCGGGTAGCTTCCCATCGCCTGAGTAACAGCCTCGAAGCTCTTCAGGACTGCGTGGGCCGATGTATGGTCTGTCTCGGTGCCCATCCCCGGAGGGGGGTCAGGCGCCGGGGTGATTAGTAGAGAGAGGCTCCTGACCCACGGGATCCTTGCCGTGGTCAGGGTTCCGAGTGATCGACATGGAGTCTAACATGGGTGTGACCCTTCGTTCCCACAGACGGCGCCAATTGTTACGAGGTGGAACTCGCACACAATGAATTTGTATTGAGGGAAACCAAGTGCACGGTGGTTCTATTGACAAGAGGGTTTAGGTGAGCAATTTAACAAGTGAGTAATGGGGTGAAGAGGCTGGACTTGCCGCCGGGGGGTGGCCACGGAGTCAAATCTCATCGGACACGGCGGAGGAAGATCGGGTGGCGGGAGGCTGGAGCTGATGTCGACCAAGGGGCGAGCTTTCCTGCAGCACGAGCAACTCGTCAGAAGGGCGGGGTTGGGGTCCAACCCTTAGCCCCTCCGATGCCTAAGTCAGTAATAGGACTTAAAATGGGGGCTAGGCACGCCGGTCGGACTGAGGGTGTGTCGACCGTACGTGGCGAGCTATAAGTGGGAGAACAAAGATATGGACGACCTTTGCTCTCGTGTGTGAATAATAGATTGAGAGAGAGAATTTGCCAACCCCCTCACCGTAAGAAGTGAGGGGGTATTTATACTTGATGGGATATGACTAGGCGGGGCTGACCTGGCATGCTGACTCGACGTGCTGAGCTGGCTCGGTTGTCAGCGGAAGCTTCGAACGAGGATGTCAGGAACAAGAGTGCCTGACCTGCTTTTGTCAGACGGTGCAACGGCCAGGGGCACTTTTGTCAGGAGGTCAGGGCCGAAAGCATTAAGTGTCAGGGGGCTTAGCGGTTAGAGGGTGCTTTGTCAGACGGTCGGGCGGCGTTAGTGTCAGCCGTGTCGTTATCCTAGGCTGTTTGTCGTTCGTGACGAACTGAAGGTCTGGCTGTGCTATCCCTGGCGCCTTAGTTCGTGGGGACCAGCCGGGTCGACCGGCTCGGGGGTTGTCCGGCCCGGCCGCGCCCCTTTTTGGGTCGTGGTTCACCGAGCCGCTGGCACGGAAGGATACGCACGTGCCTACGTCAGCATACCCGGCGGCGCTGCCTGGGCGCTCCCCAAGTGCACTGCCCCTGGAGGGTCGAGCAACGGTGGTTGTACGTCTCGGCCGGGAGGGGGTGCTGCGAGGTGCGCCCGTCCCCATGTAGCCTCGGACCTCCGGGATGGCGGCCCTTTCGCGAGGGGGAAAGTTCACGGGGTATGTCAGCGGATCTGGGTGGGAGTCAGACTCCTACGATCTTTAGGTCGTAACACTTTGGGTATCCTCTTCCTAGTGGTTGCATGCACAAAAGGTCGATCTCTACGTGATGCATGTGGCCTAGGAACATGCAATCTAGCAAGAGCATGTAGATATATATATGGAACATTATGTTATGCTAAAGCATGATGATGGACAGGTGATCCATGGTGTGGTGTTGTATACATACGTGGATAAACATGAGGTGCATATGCATGAAGATGATCATAAGAATAAGCATGCATACGTGGATGTGATGTGTGATCATGAGCATGAGTACATGCATGAGAGTGTCTTAAATGAGTGTTTGCACGTGCTCATGGGTGTGGAACATAAAAACTATCATTTGTAGGAATGTAAGGAGTGGAGGCATTCCTACGAGTATTGGTATACATGAATGCATGTCCCTTCCTTTGATGTCCACCCTTGGTGGGTTTCTTGGCAAAGGAGGGAGGAATAGGAGTGGTGGTTTCCTTGGTAGTAGAACTACACAAGTTGTTATAGACACCACTCGTGGATGCACCGGAGGATGGCCTCACAAAATCTATAGTTACATCACTATAGGAGGTGCATGCATTGGATAACTTGCCTTAGAATAACCAAGGCCAACATGATGGTTTGTCAGTAGTTGATTCTTTAGCAAATTATCCAAAATATCCTTTGACTTATTGAATCTCTCAACAATGGAGGACATGAGCTCATATTTCTTTGAAATTGAAGAAATAGTGGCATTTAAGGTGGATGCATGTGTGGTGAGCTCGTGCACTTGGGATTTGAGAGCCTCATTCTCAATGCCGAAACTACTGTTTTGATATTGAATATTTTCAATCTCAAGATCGTTACTATCCACAATGGAAACATGATCAAGTTGAGATTTGAGAGACTCCACCTCTTTTCTCAACATACCATTTTGTGTAAGCAAACTTGCTTTTTCAATGGCGAGTGTCTCAACGATGGTGTCATTGTTTGAGGTGCTACATGTAGATGTGTTAGTGAGACTAGCAATCTTAATCTTAGCATCATAATATTTATGCCTAATCTTTTGATATTTATCAAATAATTGTTCATTTGCAATTCTAAGATCATCCAGTGTTACCTCTTCATCATCGCTATCACTTCCACTAGAATCACTTGATTCGTCACTAGAATCGCCCATAGCGGCATCCTCTTATGCCATCAAACCCATGAATGAATCACTTTCATCATTGGAGGAAGAACACTTTGAGGTGGACTCTTCTTGCTCCGCTAGTATGTTCCATATTTGATATGCCGTTGTTGCCTTGGACACACGCATAAGAATGTCATAAGTTAAATAATCAAGCAAGATGTCCATTACCTCTTCATTTTTCTCCATCAATTCTTTTAGCTCATTTGTCCATTCATGTTCGAAAGTGGTAGGTGCACGAAGGGGCTTCTCCACAAGCTTCCAATAATCATCATCAATGGATTGAATATAGGCCTTCATCTTTACACACCAAATTTGATAGTTGGATCCAATGAGAAATGGTGGAGGCCTTCGTGTGTTGTTGTAGTTGGCTGCCATAGCTATAACCTCGCTTTGATACAAATTGTAAGGACCCTGTGCTATGAGGAACAAACACTAGATGGGGGATGAATAGTGTTTTATAGAATTATAAGGAATTTACGCCAAATAAAACCCTAATTAACCAACAAATGCGGAATTAATCAACAACACAAGGAAGAATGCAACGCAAACATGCAGTATATCCTGGTTCGGTGCCACCCAAGTCAAACCCGACTTGTTACCGGTGCCCTAATCCAGCAACACCCGAGATCACACTCGGATACTGTAGTAAATACCACTAGAGCTTTCCTTTAGCCCACCTGCGGAAACCCCAACAAGTGCAATCGACCTACAATCGATGTCTGTGTATCCCACAACCCGAGAACACGCAAATACCTTAATCCCATAACTTGGAACTAAGCACACTATCACAAACCGAGAGCAACCCCTTTCCTTGACTCCCACAACTTGGGATCAAGCCAACCCTCTCACCAACCGAGAGTACTCAACAAATTAGAAGTATTGAGAATGAAATATACAACTTGAAATACACTCACCTATGCCTTGAATAAGAGCTTACTTGTAAAGGCTATAGTGTGTGTGAAGTGCTCAATGAGGGAGGAGAAATCCCTTGAGATGCTTGCCCCAATATGAAAGCAAATCTTGCTTAGATGTGTGCTTTAGAGCATAGAGGGCAAGAGAGAATTAGAGAGCACTTGAGAGGAGAAAGAGACTTGAGAATGAGACTTGAAATGTTTTCTTAAGAGGCCAAGAGTCCTCACATATTCAGCCTATCTCCTATATATATTAGCTCAAGGGAAGCCCAAAACTCCAAGCAAAAAGACCCAAAAATCAATCTCCCAACGGCTAGAATTGGGCTGAAAATGACTCGGACAGTTGCATGTTGAAGGGGGACAGTCGCATGTTACACTGTAGCCAATGGCTATAAACTGACAGAGAATGGACAATCGACTATAGAAGGATGACCAGCCGACTGTCCAGCTGGGCAGTCGACTGTTCAGCCTTCAACAGTTGGCTGTTCGAGGGACAGAATCTGCAGTTTCTGTACAGCTGATCACTAAAACGGCCATAACTGCCACTACAGAAATCCAATTAGAGTGATTCAAATTGCGTTGGAAAGATAACAAAATTTTAATTCAAATGAGCTTTGAATGGATGCAAAATTCGAACTACAGAAAAACTGACAGCACAATCCGTTTGATAGGTGCAGGAAATCTGTTATTGGCTCACGAAAAAAGTCATAACTTGAACTACAGATATCCAATTGGAGTAATTCAAGTTGGGTTGGAAAGCTTAGTGAGTTAGCTAATTAGTGCAGATGGTTTGGATAAAAAATTCCAACTACAGAAAAATTGGCATCAGTTTGAAGACAGACTGGTCAGAAAAACAGAATACAGCTTCAAACAGATTTGGGCTCTGTTTAAAAACAGTCGACTGCTGAAGGAAAACCAGTTGACTGGTTAGAACACCAGGCCCCTGTTGATCCTTCAATAGGCCCCTATTTTGAGTCAAAAGTTCAGATGCAAGGTTTCAAAGCTTAGAATCATATGGGGTCAACTAGAGGCTATACTAATGATGTGTATAGGTGGTGTATGTGCCTCTAAGTAGTTCTAATTCAAGCATTAACATTCTAAGACTCACAAAGAAGTAAATAATAAAGATTACAATGAATATCCTTACTTCTTCATGGTCTTGAGTCTTTTAGTTGTATGTCATGAATGTCTCCAACGTCATCTAGTCTTTGATCCTCAAGATGTTCTTTGAAGCTTTTGAATCATCCATTCCTTTCTTCTCTTTAGATTGAATCTCCATTTATTTGTTGATGCCATTGGCTTGAGGTTTAAGGTAGCCTTTGAGTTCTTCAAGCCAATGCTTCACCTTTGTTGATCTACCATGTTCTCGACTTGAATCAACACGCGTAGTCACTTTTGATCTTCTTGAATCTAATTGGTGACTCTATAGCTAACTGCAATCACATGGGTTAATCACAATGATTTATGTTTGATCATCATCAAAACCAAGGTGGAGAGTCCAATACTCAACAGAGTGGACCTGAAGTTCCACTTGCGTTTAATGGCACTCCTTCACTCAATTTTGGCCCCTGCAGCGGCCGAGACAACTGCTAGTAAGGCCCAAACAGCGGCCCAGCCAGCTGCCGTTTCTACTAATGTTGTCTCCGACATTGATAAGGCAAAAGCCATTATCTATTTCAGGAGACACATAGATCGGACCTTAAAGGCCGAATACTTAACGGTAGAAGACACTCTTGAGTTGTGAACAGCGCTTGAGGCACATTATAGTCATCAAATTGATATCATACTACCACGTGCCAGTTATGAGTGGAAAAATCTCTGTCTTCAGGACTATAAGTCCATTGCTGAGTACAACTCAGCACTTCATAATATCACCTCACGCCTGAAGTTGTGTGGTAAAAAAGTATTGGAGTATCGCATGTTGAAAAAGACATTTACCTCGTTCCACGAGAAAGATGCAATCCTCATGCAACAGTACCGTGAACGCAGCTTCACGAAATTCTTTGTTTGCTCTCTTGCCTTCTTAGGGCAGAGCAGAATAGAGACATACTACTTGCCACTCATAATCTGTGCCCTGCTGGTGCTTTCCCTCTCCCTGAAGCCCACCATGTTTCTCCCCAGAAGTGGAAAAACAAGAAGAAGGCTAGAAAGAACAAAGAAAAAGCTGAAGTGAAGCCAGCAAGAGAACCACCCCAAAAGCCAGCAAGAGCACCACCCCAGAACAACAACAACAAGGAGAAGAAAAACTTCACATGGAAGCGTAAGAACACTGATCCAGTGCAAATTCCAAATAAGAACTGGGAGGACAAATGCCATAGATGTGGCATGACTGGACATTGGTCCAGAAACTGTCGCATTCCTCGCCACCTCCAGGACCTATATCAGGCGAGCCTGAAGCCTCCCCCTGAAACAAACCTGACGGATATTCAAGCTCTGACCAAGTTCACTTCACAAGACTTCGAGAATGATGATCTGCTCGATTGAGACTTATCTTAGTTTGCTTTTTATCTTTGCATTTTAAATACTAGTTTCCTTCATCTGTATTTCCTTTTTGAAACTTTATGAATGCATATTTAGCTTTTCTATTCATTTTGATATATATAGATGAAATGTGATATATTATGGACAGTGCTTAGATGACTAGTGAAGCATTAAAATTGCTCATACATACAATGAGACTATAAGATGCAAATTTCTCTCCTTAATCATAAAGGAATCTCCCAAGTTTCAAGGATATTTCGTTTAAAACAAACATACCTTGGAAACTATGGATTATAATAGTGAATATCCTTATATAACTCGTCAAAACGGATGGCCAGAAGACCATCTACAAACGATTCATTGGACCCCAGTCGGGTCCCTATCATTACAGATATTCATCCTATAAAAAGCCAACTTGATTGAGCATCGGAAGTGCCTTTCATTGCCAGAGTTTTCAACTCTGGCACAATAGACTTGGTCATCCTGGATCAGCGATGATGGATGCATCATCAAATGAATCCCTTGGAGAACCTGAAGATTCTTCAAAAGGTTGAGTTTCCTTGTCCCCCTTTGTCATAAGGAAAAACTTATAGAGAGTCCTGAAAGTGGGATTAGAGTCTCCTGCCTTCATTTAGAGAATACATGGTGACCTTTGCAGGCCTATTCACCTCGCAAATGGCTCATTTTGGTACTTCATTGTACTGATAGATACATCTACTACGTGGTCTCCTATGTGCCTTTTTGTCCACCCGCAACCTAGCTTGCTCAAAAGCTGATAATATGGGTGAATTCACTACACATGTCTTTCAAGACTACTACCAAGCAACTGGCATTGAAATTGTACATCATGTAGCATGTTCATACTCAGAATGGATTATCAGAGTTTCTGATAAAGAGACACCAATGGATTTCACGTCCATTGTAAAATCCCAGTTGCCTGTGGATTTTTAAGGATACGTCATACTGCATTCCACATCACTTATCACGATACATTCCTCTTGAGGCCATATCTTATTGCTGATGCCGCTTTGTAACGACTGCTTTTCATGTATCTGGATTTATTATAATATAATATATGTTTTGGTGGATTTTCTCCTCATGTGTGGTTTTCGTCTCCGTAGCTCTCATTTTCGATCGATTCGTCGTATTTTCTCGTTTCTTCCTTAGGATTGTCGATTTCGAAGTATGTCATTCGTGACGGACTTCATAACGGTCGTATCTTACTATTAGATCAAGCCTAGGAGTCTTAGGAATCGATCCCGGGGCCCCGCGCTCCGTATCGGAACTTTTGGTGCTCATTAGCCGGTATAAGAAGGGGCACCGACCGACTAGATGACGATCCAGTCGGTCGGCAATCCTTCTTGGACCGACTAGTTGGCTTTCTAAATTTCTCAGGAGTTACTGTTTATCGTTAGTCGGTCTAAGAACGTTGGTTGACCGACTAGGTTGCAAACTAGTCGGTCGGCAATGCTTCTTTAACCGACTAACACACCATCTAAATTTTAGTATCAGTTACTGTTTACTCTTAGTCGGTCTAAAAACGTTCATCGACCGACTAGATATTAAACTAGTCGGTCAGTATTTGTTCATGGACCGACTAATTCTAAATCCTATTTTCGTTCAGAAGTTAATGTTTGCACTTAGTCGGTCTGCGTTGGTCGACCGACCGACTAGTTGCCAAACTAGTCGGTCAGTGGTTGCTCTTTGACCGACTAATCTGTGTTAAAACCCTAATTTCTGGGCAGCCGCCAGCCCATCCTATTTATACCCCTCCCAAACATTTTCTTCTTCCTCCACTCGACCCAAAACCCTAAAATCTCCCCCATTGAGCCCACATCTTCCTCCAAGCCCTATTCCTTCTTCCCAAGCCCTAGATTCATCATCTAAACCCTCCATCAACTCTATCTACCTCTCATCTTCCCCAAAATCTCATCAAATCCCCAAAATCCCCCAAAAACCCTAACTCTCCAAACTTCTCCATTTGTTTCCAGATCTGATCCTAGGGTTCTCCGGAGTGTTTCTTCCGCCTCCTCTCGGTAAGAAATCGATCTCTTGACGTTTTTATAACCTATTTGTATTTTTATGAAACCCTAATGAAATTTCATGTTGTTTGATGATTGTTTCCCCATAACAGCGATTTCCCCCGTAGATTAGCATCCGCGAGACGAACCTTCGTGATCGTCATTCCCGGTGCTAGGCAAGTGAAACTTGCCACTTAGGGTTTAGGCCATGTTTTAGGCCATCTTGCTTGTTGTAGGCGTAAAAGAGGCTAGGCGACGAAATGATACTCGCCTAGGCGCAAATTGGTGAACTAGCTTGACAACGAAGCTAGTTCCGACATATATCATGTTGCACAATTACCATGCCATGTTTAAATTCCATTAACGGTACGCGAATTAATTGTCATGTCATTGCATTCTTTAAGTGTTGCTGTGATTGCGTAGCTTCGCTACAATGCTTGTGTTCCTGGCTCGTGTTCCAGAAGCGAGCCCTGTAGTTGGAAACCCCAACGCTCGATATTGAATTGTGAAAGAGGAAAACAAGCTCCCGTGCGGGGCAACCCTGGCTCACTTGCTGGGCTCATGTACAGGGACCCTGGCTTGTTTACATGTGGGATGGGGTAAGAGTTAAGCGGTCATTCAACTGGGAGTCTGCCCGATCAGCAACTGCAGTTGTAAGGCGTAAACTCTGGGTTTTGGGGTAGTGTTAAGCGGCCAATCAGCGTGAATGTGAAACCATTCAGCTGTAAGGCGTAAACATCTACAAACAACGTGAATAGTGAATTGATTGAGATTGATAGTAGCTTGGCTACTCTTGTCTTGTCCCGATGATTGTTCTCTTGTACAAATTGTCTTGCCATGTCTTGATTGTGCACTCATGTTAAAACTGCCATGTCATGCATACTATAATTGCTAGGTTGCTAGTTGCCTTACTTTCCGTTTCCTTGCCCAAGTCTTTTAGACTTGCTGACATGTGCCCCTTTACTCTTTTGGGTGACACATGTTAGATCCTGAGCCTGAGTACCTTGTTGAGGACGAGGTGTTTGCTGACGCCGAGCCCGAGCTTGTGTTTGACGGGGAGTACGTGGACACTGGGGACCAGTCCTAGTGTCTTCGTTGTGTTTTACTTTTGTTTTGACAGTTGTTTTGTTATCGGTGCGTAGCACCTATACTTTGTTATGTCGTTGCTTTTGTTGGCCTTGTTCTGGGCCTTAGACTCTTTCTTTTAGCCTGGTGGCTTTTCTGGATGTTGGACTTATTTTCATGTTGGACAATTTTTGAGATGTTAGATTTTATTTCAGTCTCTCTCTTCATGTTATTATTGTTGTTCCGTTGTGGTTACAGGGACCTGCTTATGTTTTATTGACGCTTATCGGGTTTGGGGCTTCACAGCTCCACTCTCGTGCGGACCTTTTCACGTCTCGCCTCCATTTTAGGGAAGCGGGTCGTGACAGGTTTTGTTGGTGGCCCATGCAGGTCCTTCTGTAACTGCGATGTTTGGAATGACGATAATAATATTAGAATGTCCAATAAATTAAGTTCGACGTCTGAGTCATAAGCTATGAGTCTAATCTGATTCGTTTTCTGTGTCACTAGATGGCAGGAAGACGATTCACCCGTGGTGGGGGTAGTGGTGTGCTCCCTCATGATGAGGAGCCTGAGCGGGAACCCACCAACGGTGAGATGATGCGGATGATGCTCCAGATGATGCAAGTGCAGCAGGGCGTGCTTCTGCAAGTCCAGAAGGCTCCACTTGCTCGAGCTGCCCGGGCTCTTCCGGATGCCCCTCGCTCTGAGCCAGGAGTGAAGCAATTTCGGGAGCTGGGTCCCGCATATTTTGATGGGTCTGAGGGTCCTCTGGCTGCCGATGAGTGGATTCGGAACATCGAGGACAATCTGAAGATGGCCAAGATCTCCCCGGCTGGATGGATTGATTTGGCGAAGAGGCAACTCAAGGATAATGCTCGGAATTGGTGGGATGCGGAAGAGAAGATGTTAGTGGAGCCGATAGCTTGGGCTACCTTTAAGGCCAGATTTGAGGGTGAGTTCTTCCCGAAAGCTGCCAGAGAAGAGATGCTGCAGTGTTTTATCGATTTGAAGCAAGGAAGCTCGTCGGTGGACCTATATCACCAAGAGTTCATGAGGCTGAGTCGGTTTGCACCAAAGATGGTGCATGACGCTGAGGAGAGAGCTCAGAGGTTCCTGCAGGGACTTGCTTCGGAGCTCCAGAGTTTCGTGACCTCTTCTGACCAGGAGTCTTATCAGAAGGTTTTGGTAGCAGCCAAGAGGCAGGAGCTGCTCGTGAACCAGAGGAGGGGGTCTGTTGTTGGTGCTGGGAAGAGGCCTGTGGAACAGGCGAGAGCTGTGGTTAGACCTGGATTCAGGCCTAATCAGTCTGCTCAGTTTAAGAGGCCAGGAGGGCCTATTCTGAAGACTTGCCATTTCTGCGGCAAGCCTGGCCACATCAAGGATCAGTGTCGGAAGTTTTTGGGCCAGTGTCTGGTTTGTGGTGATGCTTCCCATGTCGCGAAGGATTGTCGGCATGCGAATCAGCTGCGGAGGGCACTTGTTGCAGCACAGCCGTTGCAGCAGCGAGCGTCTGTTCCTGCTGGACGTGGAGCAGCTCTTGTTCCGCAGGGGCAGGCTTTTCGGCAGGCTGTTCCGTCGAGGAGGCAGGCTTTTCTGATGACCGCTGCGGAGAGCGAGGCTGTGGATGAGGTTATCGCAGGTAATCCTCGATCTAGCTGTTACTTTCCTAGCTGGTTTTGATCGTTAGATTGTGTTGTTTGCTTGAACATGGTTGTTTGCTAGACTAGGGTTTGATTGTTAATTGTTTGTTAGGTGTGGTTTTGGTGTGCACATTTCCTGCACGAGTCCTCTTTGACTCCGGTGCATCGATGTGCATTATTTCTCGGAGCTTCGTGGAGGGGCATTCCTTGTCGACGTCCCCTCTTCCCAAGAGTTGGAATATCGTTACAGGAATGGCGTGGTCTCGGTGCATCGTGGTTGCAATTCTTGCCCGTTGGTGGTCTGTGGACATGAGCTTTTCGCTGATTTCATTGTCCACGACATCATCAACTATGATGTAGTTCTTGGGATGGACTGGCTTGCGAGCTTCTATGCTACGATCGACTGTCGGAGGAAGAAGGTGGTGTTCGAGATTCCCGGACATCCAGTATTTGAGTTCAGTCGTGGTAGCAGTTCGCTTGGTCCTGTCAGATTTCGGGCCAGGCCGGTGGAGGTTGTGGCTATGCAGATGGAGCTGGAGTGGCCAGCTGTGGTGCGAGATTTTGGCGACGTCTTCCCCGAGGAGATGTCTGGTTTGCCACCTGATCGAGCTCTAGAATTTTCTACTGATCTCGTTCCAGGTGTGCAGCCGATTTCGAAGGCGCCATATCGTATGGCACCCGCTGAGTTAGAGGAGTTGCGAAAGCAGTTGGATGAGCTTTTGTAGAAGGGTTATATTAATCCTAGTGTGTCTCCGTGGGGAGCACCGGTGTTGCTGGTGAAGAAGAAGGATGGTTCGCGTCGCATGTGCGTGGACTATCGGGAGTTGAATGCGGTGACCATTAAGAATAAATACCCGCTGCCTCGCATCGATGATATTTTTGATCAGCTTGGAGGTTCGAGGGTGTTTTCTAAATTGGATTTGAGGAGTGGTTACCATCAGTTGAAGGTGAAGAATGGAGATGTTCCGAAGACAGCGTTCAGGACGAAGTATGGACACTATGAGTTTGTGGTTATGCCTTTCGGCGTAACTAACGCGCCCTCAGTTTTCATGAATCTGATGAACCTGATTTTCTACGACTTTTTGGATAAGTTTGTCGTTATCTTTATTGACGACATTCTGATCTATTCGAAGTCGGAGGAAGAGTATGCCTCACACTTAAGGACGGTGTTGGAGATCTTGAGGAAGCATCGGTTGTATGCTAAGTTTTCGAAGTGCGAGTTTTGGCTGGATAGAGTTGCTTTTCTCGGGCATGTGGTGACCGGAGATGGTATTTCAGTGGATCCCGAGAAGATTAGGGTCATCAGAGAGTGGCATGTTCCGTCGTCTGCATCTGAGATTCGGAGCTTCCTTGGACTTGCTGGTTATTATCGGTGATTCATTAAGGACTTTTCCCGTATTGCTGAGCCGATGACCAGGTTGACGCGGAAGGATGTTGCTTTTGTTTGGTCGGGTGATTGTGAGGGTGCTTTTGGTATTCTGAAGGAGAGGTTGACGACTGCCCCTATTCTTGTCGTGCCTGATCGCAACGGAGGATTTGAGATCTTTTGCGATGCTTCTGGCAAGGGTCTCGGTTGTGTGTTGCATCAGCATGGGCACGTTGTGGCGTATGCGTCTCGTCAGCTTAAGGTTCATGAGAGGAATTACCCGACGCATGATTTGGAGTTGGCTGCCGTTGTGTTTGCTCTTAAGATTTGGAGGCACTTCCTGCTGAGTGAGAAAGTGAAGATTTTCACCGATCACAAAAGCTTGAAGTACATTTTCACTCAGAAGGAGCTCAACATGCGACAGCGTCGATGGTTGGAGCTTATGGCGGATTATGAGATTGATTTGCAGTTTCACCCTGGCAAGGTGAATGTGGTTCCGGATGCTTTGAGTAGGCTTCCAGCGGTGATGATTTTGACTTCGCAGTGGAGATTGCAGCAGGATTTTTGCGGGTCTGGTGTGGAGATTGTTCTTCCTGGGGAGGCTTCGTCGTTGATGTACATGCAGGTACAGTCGACGATCGTGGATCGGATTAAGGCTGGTCAGGCTGAGGATCCGAAGCTGGTGAAGATTCGGGAGCAGGTGGAAGCCGGTCTGCGGACTGACTTTTTGATTCATGAGGATGGCTCGCTGAGGTTTGGAGCCAGGTTGTGTGTGCCAGCTGGGGATATTAGAGAGGAGTTGATGGTGGAGGCACACAGTTCATCGTATTCTGTGCATCCTGGTGGCACCAAGATGTACCAGGATCTTCGTCTGAATTATTGGTGGCATGGTATGAAGAGGAGTGTGGCTCGGAGTGTAGCCAAGTGCTTGGTTTGCCAGCAAGTGAAGGCGGAGCATCAGCGTACGGTCGGGTTGCTACAACCGCTTTCGATTCCGGAGTGGAAGTGGCAACACATCACTATGGATTTCGTGACTGGACTACCTCGGAGTCCGAAGCAGAATGACGCGATTTGGGTGATCGTAGATCGATTGACCAAATCCGCGCACTTTATTCCATTCCGAGTGGGACAGTCCACTGAGGCGCTAGCGAGGAGATATATGGAGGTAAAATTCTTTTACTCTCCGTTTTATTTCCTTTTCCTAGTTTGGATAGTGATGTAATGTGAAATCGTGCAGGAGGTCGTGCGACTTCATGGAGTCCCCGTGAGTATCGTGTCTGACAAAGACACGAGGTTCACATCTCAGTTCTGGCAGAGTTTGCAGAAGAGCTTGGGTACGCGTCTGAGTTTCAGCACGGCGTACCATCCGCAGACGGATGGCCAGTCCGAGAGGACGATTCAGATTTTGGAAGACATGCTGAGGGCGTGCATGTTGGATTTCAAGGGTTCGTGGGAGGACCATCTGCATTTGGTGGAGTTCTTTACAACAACAGCTTCCAGGCGAGTATTGGCATGGCGCCTTTCGCCGCTCTTTATGGGAGGAAATGTCGATCGCCATTGAGTTGGGATGACGTTGGTGATCGGGAGCTGTTGGGACCTGAGATGATCGTGGAGGCCGTGGATATCGTCAGGAATATTCGGGAGAGGTTGAGAATTGCTCAGGACCGTTTTAAGCATTGGGCGGATGCTAAACGTTGTCCTTTGGAATTTCAGCCGGGCGACCATGTGTTCTTGAAGATTTCCCTGAATCGTGGTGTGATTCGTTTTGGGAAGCGAGGGAAGTTGAGCCCGCGATACATTGGACCGTTTGACATTTTGGAGAGGGTTGGCGAGGTAGCTTATCGCTTGGCCTTGCCGCCATCTTTGAAAGGACTTCACAATGTTTTCCATGTGTCGCAGCTTCGTCGATACATTGGCAATCCATCTCATGCTGTGGATTTTTCGGAGATTACCGTTCGCCCCGATATGACGTATGACCAGCATCCAGTGCAGATTCTGGACAGGCGTCAGAAATCGCTTCAGAACAAGATTGTCAATCTTGTGAGGGTAATGTGGCGACACGGCTCACCTGGAGAGTCTACTTGGGAGAATGAGGATGAGATGCGAGAGCGTTTCCCACTTTTGTTTCCGGACGCGTGAGTGTTTGGAAATTCCGAGGACGGAATTTTTCTTAAGTTGGGGAGGATGTAACGACTGCTTTTCATGTATCTGGATTTATTATAATATAATATATGTTTTGGTGGATTTTCTCCTCATGTGTGGTTTTCGTCTCCGTAGCTCTCATTTTCGATCGATTCGTCGTATTTTCTCGTTTCTTCCTTAGGATTGTCGATTTCGAAGTATGTCATTCGTGACGGACTTCATAACGGTCGTATCTTACTATTAGATCAAGCCTAGGAGTCTTAGGAATCGATCCCGGGGCCCCGCGCTCCGTATCGGAACTTTTGGTGCTCATTAGCCGGTATAAGAAGGGGCACCGACCGACTAGATGACGATCCAGTCGGTCGGCAATCCTTCTTGGACCGACTAGTTGGCTTTCTAAATTTCTCAGGAGTTACTGTTTATCGTTAGTCGGTCTAAGAACGTTGGTTGACCGACTAGGTTGCAAACTAGTCGGTCGGCAATGCTTCTTTAACCGACTAACACACCATCTAAATTTTAGTATCAGTTACTGTTTACTCTTAGTCGGTCTAAGAACGTTCATCGACCGACTAGATGTTAAACTAGTCGGTCAGTATTTGTTCATGGACTGACTAATTCTAAATCCTATTTTCGTTCAGAAGTTACTGTTTGCACTTAGTCGGTCTGCGTTGGTCGACCGACCGACTAGTTGCCAAACTAGTCGGTCAGTGGTTGCTCTTTGACCGACTAATCTGTGTTAAAACCCTAATTTCTGGGCAGCCGCCAGCCCATCCTATTTATACCCCTCCCAAACATTTTCTTCTTCCTCCACTCGACCCAAAACCCTAAAATCTCCCCCATTGAGCTCACATCTTCCTCCAAGCCCTATTCCTTCTTCCCAAGCCCTAGATTCATCATCTAAACCCTCCATCAACTCTATCTACCTCTCATCTTCCCCAAAATCTCATCAAATCCCCAAAATCCCCCAAAAACCCTAACTCTCCAAACTTCTCCATTTGTTTCCAGATCTGATCCTAGGGTTCTCCGGAGTGTTTCTTCCGCCTCCTCTCGGTAAGAAATCGATCTCTTGACGTTTTTATAACCTATTTGTATTTTTATGAAACCCTAATGAAATTTCATGTTGTTTGATGATTGTTTCCCCATAACAGTGATTTCCCCCGTTGATTAGCATCCGCGAGACGAACCTTCGTGATCGTCATTCCCAGTGCTAGGCAAGTGAAACTTGCCACTTAGGGTTTAGGCCATGTTTTAGGCCATCTTGCTTGTTGTAGGCGTAAAAGAGGCTAGGCGACGAAATAATACTCGCCTAGGCGCAAATTGGGGAACTAGCTTGACAACGAAGCTAGTTCCGACATATATCATGTTGCACAATTACCATGCCATGTTTAAATTCCATTAACGGTACGCGAATTAATTGTCATGTCATTGCATTCTTTAAGTGTTGCTGTGATTGCGTAGCTTCGCTACAATGCTTGTGTTCCTGGCTCGCGTTCCAGAAGCGAGCCCTGTAGTTGGAAACCCCAACGCTCGATATTGAATTGTGAAAGAGGAAAACAAGCTCCCGTGCGGGGCAACCCTGGCTCACTTGCTGGGCTCATGTACAGGGACCCTGGCTTGTTTACGTGTGGGATGGAGTAAGAGTTAAGCGGTCATTCAACTGGGAGTCTGCCCGATCAGCAACTGCAGTTGTAAGGCGTAAACTCTGGGTTTTGGGGTAGTGTTAAGCGGCCAATCAGCGTGAATGTGAAACCATTCAGCTGTAAGGCGTAAACATCTACAAACAACGTGAATAGTGAATTGATTGAGATTGATAGTAGCTTGGCTACTCTTGTCTTGTTTCGATGATTGTTCTCTTGTACAAATTGTCTTGCCATGTCTTGATTGTGCACTCATGTTAAAACTGCCATGTCATGCATACTATAACTGCTAGGTTGCTAGTTGCCTTACTTTCAGTTTCCTTGCCCAAGTCTTTTAGACTTGCTGACATGTGCCCCTTTACTCTTTTGGGTGACACATGTTAGATCCTGAGCCTGAGTACCTTGTTGAGGACGAGGTGTTTGCTGACGCCGAGCCCGAGCTTGTGTTTGACGGGGAATACGTGGACACTGGGGACCAGTCCTAGTGTCTTCGTTGTGTTTTACTTTTGTTTTGACAGTTGTTTTGTTATCGGTGCGTAGCACCTATACTTTGTTATGTCGTTGCTTTTGTTGGCCTTGTTCTGAGCCTTAGACTCTTTCTTTTAGCCTGGTGGCTTTTCTGGATGTTGGACTTATTTTCATGTTGGACAATTTATGAGATGTGAGATTTTATTGCAGTCTCTCTCTTCATGTTATTATTGTTGTTCCGTTGTGGTTACAGGGACCTGCTTATGTTTTATTGACGCTTATCGGGTTTGGGGCTTCACAGCTCCACTCTCGTGCGAACCTTTTCACGTCTCGCCTCCATTTTAGGGAAGCGGGTCGTGACACGCTTGCTTATAGTTCACCACCAAACATATCTCATTTGAGAGTGTTTGGATGTGCTAATATATGTCCCCATAGCACCACGTCCTTATAACTGTGAATTTGATGAGCAAAGTCTCATTAAAATAGGCATGCAGTCTAAGGAAGCCTGAAGATTCTCAGACCATATCATGGGACACAAAAGTCATAATCTCGTTATGATCCGCATACTATTTCTGTGTAAAGATGAGATCCAGAGGATCCTTCACATTCAGACTAATGTACATCAATTGGCGGATAAATTCACGGACAACCATAAGCATGTTCGTTCACACGTCCCTGCTGCCAACACGCCAACTAGGATAGACATCCCCAAAGATGGATGCAATCCACCGGCAGCAGAATTGGCTGTACCTCAATTGAAAAGAGGACGCCTGCCAGGTTCAAAAGATAAAGTTCCTCGAAAGAGGAAGATTCCTGGAGATATTCAAATAATCCCTCCACATGATGCTGAGCTCAGACCTGCGACCTCTCCCCTCTTGATTTCTCCTGCAAAGGAAACAATAGGAGAAACATCATTGTATAATGTACATACTGGAGAGGTACTGGACAGATATAACATAGTCGTCGTCGACAATTTTGTTTTCGCTATTGCAGCTCACGTCGCTGAATACGACGATGACGTCAACACACTTTTCTATAGCATAAACGCATAGCTTGGCCAAAGTGGGACGAGGCAATAAGAGTAGAGCTGGACTCACTCTTGAAAAGCAAAGTCTTTGGACCAGTAGTCCATACACCTGAATGTGTAAAACCTGTGAAATATAAGTTGAGTTTTCATAAGAATAAGAAATGAAGGAAGTGTGATCATTTTCCTATTTCATACTAAGCCTAAACATCTCTAGAAAAGCCAAGAAATGTAGCTCATGGACATTGTGAATGCATACCTATACGGCTATATATATATATATATATATATATATATATCTATCTATCTATCTATATGAAACTTCCAGAAGGGTATATTCTGCCCCAGAGATGAAAGAGAGACGTATGAACGTCTCCTCTATAAAGGCTTCAAAGATCACTATATGATCTTACGCAATCACGAAAAATGTGGTATAAAAGATTTAGCGAATTCCTTGCTGAACAAGGATTCCTTAATAATGAAATCTGCCCATGTATCTTTATCAAAAGAACATGGATAGGATTTGTATTAGTCACCGCATATGTGGACCACTTAAATCTAATAGGATCTTCTGCAGAGACCATTGATATATCCGATAGCCTTAAGCATACATTCGAAATGAAATACCTAGGCAAAACAAGATATTGTCTCGGCTTACAGATTAAACACCTTCGTGGTGGAATCCTTTTATATCTATCATATCTTCATACACCAGGAGTTTATGAAGAAAGATGTCCATTTACAATCTATTAAAAATGGATGCTTATTTATGACGCCTTCCAGTCGTTGGAAGAGAGAGAGGACATCCTAGGTCCTGAAGAGCCTAGCTCTAGTGTACTAGTTACACTCCTTTATCTAGCCAACTGCACGTATTCTAATAGAACGTATGTAGTAAAGCTGTTAATCAGATACAGTGCTGCCCTGGAGAGCACCACTGGACCAATGATAAGCTGCTTCTGCGCAACTTTCAAGGGTCAAGGATCAGCATCCAAGAAATAAATATCGCATCTGCAGGTTTACAGACCATCGCAATGACTAAGCACAAATGGCCGGCCACCTCCTAAAGATCTACGCATCATCCTCCAAAAGTCGACATCTTCTAAGAAGCTCATAATCCAAAAAGTATATCTAGAATACGCTCATCCAGGTCCAGCAGTACCTTGTAGACACGGTGTAGACTGAGTAAAAGAATACTTACGTGGAGTCATCTACCAAACTTCGAAGAGCGTATCACTCCTGAGCGCCACGGTTTTCCAGTAGCCGATGGATATGAGTGAAACTTGTATAGATGAGTGATGATTGTATTTGCTTTCAGAACATGATGGATGTATAGACGAATAGAAAATGATTGTATAGATACATAGGAGATCTGCAAGCCTGAAGCGTGTACAGATCAGAGGGAGTTGATAGTAGAGTTGTACTCTTTTTCCTTAGCTATGAGTTTCCCAATTGGGTTTTCCATAGCCAAAGGTTTTAATGCGGCAACCTCATTTAACTCTGGACCCTGAAGTGTCCACCTCTAATGAAAGCTGAAAGACCTACAAGCATAAGGCTTGTACGGATCAGGATGCGTAACCTGTGGGTTGCACTCTTTTTCCTTAAGCTGTTGATTTTTCCCACTGGGTTTTTCACAGCTAACGTTTTAACGAGGAAAATATGACCATTCTGGATCCAGAAGTATCCACCACTTAGCTTTATACGCTAAGACCAAAGTAATGGATGGATAATGAGGAGTGTTATGAGTGAGGGATGCCTTTGGCCTCCCCACTCCTTTATCCCTCCATTACTCCCCATTAGTTAGTATAATGGAGATCTTTGGAGTTCATGCCCTTTGATATTCCCTATTGATGAATAAATAGAGGACCATGGCTTCATGCCATGGTTACTCTTTCTTTTGAGTTCTAACAAATTTGATGTTTTTTGAGTTCTAACAGATTTGATGTTTTTTCCGAATTGTCCCCTACACTGCAAGCATGCGGAGCATTTAGTCCGACCCTCTAGGAAAACCTATTAGACTTCTATTGCCCAAGCACGAAACATTTGATGCTTGTTCAGATTCTGTGGACGTCTATCATGGTTTCAGAGATTCTGTTGATTTTGCAGCTAAAATAATAACATCATTTGCAATCTACCTTCGAGATCTCTTAAACACGGACCCCCGCGGCTGCGGATCCCTCCATTCTGTTCATCCTCCATTTCGGCGCCGGTGGCGCCGGCCGCCGTATGGCATTAACCACCGGAGGCTCCGGTGGCAATTGATTCCGGAAGAGGAGGAGGATTTGTGTGGTTGTTTTGCTTCTCAATTTCTCTTGCTGCAGTGATAATGGGGTGGGAAGGAATGCTGACTAGGAATTGGGGGTTAGGGTTTTTGTGACGGCTGCATTAGAGCTCAAGAATAGAGTTTGGAGTAACTGGAGTGGGCTTCTGATGATCTTGCCGTCTGCATTGCATCGGAGAAGTCAGAGTCTTCGGCTATGGTAATCTTCCTTTCCAATTTATCACTTTGTTTGTCAAATTATTTTGGGAATTATTGTTTGTGATTGCAGAATTTGTTTGGCTTCATAGATAACTGTTGACATATATACAAAGAAAAAGCAGGGCGTTTGTGCAATCTGGATTTTTTGCTTGTATCTTTATTGTTTTACTTTCTGCTAACTGCTCTTTTGCTACACTTATTCTGTCCATCACATGAACGACTGTGAAAAAAGAGGAACAAAAGAAGAATGAATTTCATGATGATTAAGAGCAAGATAATATAATTAATTCATAATTTCAGTGCCAAAACAAACAGCAATTTCATAATAGCCATCATCAGAGGACAGAAATCTTGCTTCTTTACATGGAATATACAGATAGTTTCCTTGTATACAAGTAAAATGCAGACCTAGTATCCTAAAATAGAAAAAAGAAAAAAGAAACCAACTAATAATAATAAATAAATAAAACCCTTGCATGTACAAATGACATAGCAGCATCATTTAACCTCAAAAATTTATACATGTCTGCTCCACGGCCCCCAGGCAATTGCAAGACTCAAATTGTGTTATTTACACAATGGTGAAGTCCATCAGATACCCAATGCTTGCTAAGATCCAACCATCAGGCCTGGAAAGTAACAATTTCTGACAACCACAATCGAAACGATCTTCATCTCCTCAATCAAGTCTCCAAATGGGATCCAACTGGAGCTGCTGCCGCTATTTTCTGATGCATTGAGTATTCTCGTTTGAGAAAGAGTGCGTAGAGAATCTCATTCCATGCATCGGGAACTCCGGGCAAACACCAATGGCTGCAGTCCTGCCTGTGGAGGGGAGCTGTAGCGTTAGGGCCAAGATAATATAGAGATAGATGACCATCCTTCCTCTGAGCTGTCATGTGGGTAATGTTTATGACTTCCAGTTCTCTGATTGGATCCTGAGTTGAATGCTCCCCAGAAACATTCTCGAATGGGCTCATCAGATGAGACCATGAATTTAGTTGCACTTGTGAAGTATTCAACTCCGGCAGTGTTTCTAAATGACAGCTGCCCCCAGTTTTCCAGTCCCCAAATCTATTAAATTTATAATATGACCATCAATCTGAAACCGATTTTTGCATTCTATTAAAAAAATGACATAAAGAAAGATTTCATCATCACAGTTATGCATGTTTCTGATGCTCGTTAGATATAATATCATGCAGATAACAAGACGCATGCACACCAGCATGCATGTGTGCTCGCACACACATTTTCAGTGAATCGCATTCAACATGTTAAACATCTGCAAATACAAGGTTAGAGTTGCTCTTCAAAATGAACAATTAGTAATTTGTCATTGATAAAGGTTTTGTTGTTGGTGTTGTTGCGTGTTAAATATTTGTATATATACAGTGCTCAGAAAGTTCAGAAGTTTGATGAAAATGCCTAGTAATACTGATATGTATGCTTAAAGAATGATTAATTGTATATCTGAGTGTGAAATTCATGGATTATTGGGAAACTCGTGGGGGGGGGGGGGGGGGGGGGGGTGTGTACACATGGAACATTATGAGTGAACTGAATGACAACATAGGCATAATGATCCATGGCAACTTAAAAGGAACGGTAAAAGGAACGGTTATATGCGTTAGCAAGCCAACCCATAAAAATTAGAAAATACCCTACTCATGAAAAAAGGTTCATTGGCAATGCTTTCAGAAATATTCAGCAAGCAAAAAACTTATTTTGATGTGTGGCAGAGTTCTACCATCATTATTAACTAAATAAACCATTCAGAAAGTACCCAAAGAGGGGTCTATGTAAAACCATGCTCATATAATTAATGTGAAGCAAAGAGCAAGCTACTCAGGCCTTAATGCACAGGAAATGCATAATATACAGAAACAGACTTTTATAACCCTGTAATACACAATAAACCTGTAATGTACTGAACCGTTATGAAAGATAAAAGAGGAAGAATGCGGCTGAGCTAGACGTATGCCAACCTGAAATGCACAGGCGCATATGTACGGAAAAAGACTTGAGTCTTGTTAGTGTTTACTTCCGTGTGAATCCACTGAAGTAGCGTCTTAATCGATCTCTGGTAAGCTTCACCCACACTCATCTCCATCCTTACGTTGTCCCCTTCTTGGAAATAATTTCCCCTGCTTGAAACACAAACATTTCCAAAATTCATATATTGAAGTTGATCAGGTATGACCAATATTCCGCCATTATACAATTAATTTCTTGAAGCCTTAAGCTGACTCGTAGATTTTCATCAACTCATCCTAGCAATCACTTCAAAACTTGTATGTGAGAATATTGTAGTGCAAGAGGGAGCCAAATTGTCTGTACAGCTGACTTTATTTATAGGGTTGGTTTATTAACCAATTCAGATTAAGCTATTTGCATAGATTATATGGATTATTATTGTCATATAATCAGCATCCAAGAATTAAAGCACTTTGTAATTGGTCTCTACCAATTGACATGCACATATATTTCCTAGTCCAGTCGTGCAAATATTTTGTGAAACATAACTAGTAGACAGTTCCCTGAAAAGAAATTGTCTAGTTTGGAAGTTGATGATACTTTAAACAAACATATAGCTTTCGTGCCAACACTGCTCCAACCTCATGTGGAATATGAGGTTTCTGTTTGAAATATCAAATATGTGATACTCCACGTATATTCAATCAAAGGGAACGACAATGCTGAACTCTGACCAATTTGAGATTGGCAAGCTGTAACTTCAGAGCTCAAGCACTGCTCCAAGTCCAACCTCAAATGGAAGGTTTACAATGTGTCATTATTCCAGACCGAAATGGATAAACGATTAGTGGTTACCTTTTGATGGTCTTCTCCGGACTCCACCAGTGCCCTGTGTTGAAGATAAGCACATCTGCATCCTTCCATTGGTTAGCCGTAAAATCCAAGACATCCAGCTTAAGAGTAGTCGCCACCTCCTTCGGCACTCTCAGCGGGGCACGGCTGTGACGGATCAGAAACGGGGCTCTGTAATATTCCACAGTGGAATTGTAGTCTCTGAACTTAAATGCTAAAAATCCATTATGTTTATCTATTGAATTTCCATTGACTTCATATACGGAGCTCTTGTCGGCAATAGCTGTAGAAAGCATGCACAAGAGAGACTCCCATTGGTTTCTTCCTATTGAGTCGCCCACAAACATTAGGCGCTTATTCCTTAATCTCTCCAGCATCTCTTTGGCATCGAATCTTCCGTCAAGAAACATAACCAGACAAAGTCAGCAAATAGTTAATGGTTCAGTCCTCAATCCATCTTAACTTGTATCTAGATTGTAACGAACATGCATAGATTGCTATGTTAATTGAGGAGGTGGGTGACAAAAAAGTTGACAGAAGGGGAAAAAAACATCTTAGGGCAAAACCCATAAAAATCTGTAGTAAGAAGGGTTGTTATTGTTTTGATTATGCTTATGTTGCAGTGGTTGCGTCGTTTGCATGCTTGTAGAATTCATCGGATTTGAATATAAGACATCCCCCTGTTAAGGAGCTATTCTACCACTTAAGCTTCCAGCAAATGATCAAGCCCCAACTTAGGCCAATTAAAAACTTATTTTTATTTCATGACCAAACATGAAGGCAAGGACAAATGATCAAGAAGCCAGGAACTGAACAAATAAATCACCATGAACAGAATCAGAATCAACAAACCTTGAGAGATTGCATCCATTTGGCTGCCACCTCCAATTGGTGTACAATCTATCGGGCCTGCCGTTCTCCGAGCATCGGAATCCCCCATCCATGAACGGGCAATCCTTGGATTCATACAGCGGGTAACTCTCATTGTCCCAAACCCACTTCCCATCAAACAAGTCACAGCGCTGATCATCCTCCTCTCTCTTTCTCTCTTCCATCTTTCTCTCTCCTCCCCCTTGCTCTTGCCCTGCCCCCCTGGCCCACTTCGGAGGGGCCCCGCCACCGCCGGCTCCTGTCTTGTGCACGAGCACCGGCGGCCTGTAATCGAAGCAGAGCCGAGGGGAGACGAAGACCAGAGTTGCACACAGCAGGAAACATCCCAGTATCACACCCTTCTTCTCCTCGGGCTTCATCCCCTTGCCTCTTTTTGTAATATATTCTAAAGCTCTGCTCATCATCTCGACAACCCTACTATTGAAAGCTTTTAATGAGCTTTCTCTCTCTCTCTCCTCTCTCATCCTCCATTTCCATTGCTGACACGACTGAGTCTACTAACAACTTGCTTGTACAAGAGAAAGAGAGAGGGAGGCCCCCTAAAAAAAGCGCAGGGGACGAGTAAAGGCGAAGAAACTTATAGCCATCAAGTAATTAGAAATCACTGAATATAATACAGAAAGTATTAATAATCGTAACAAGACTGTAACTAATTAGTTTTGCCAGATACAGAGAGACGTGGGGTTGGGTGCAATAAATCAGCGCCAACTAGTTATTACCCATTCAAATTCAAATTCAACAGGGGGGGCGTCATTAGTTCGTTAGCTTAAGTTTTGTTTTGTTGCTGCGTGTTACCTTTGGAAATTGAGTATGAGAGTTTGAGACAACGAGGGCAACAGCAATGCATTGATAATCTTGATATTGGTAGGATTTCTGCAGGTTGTTGGTGTATTTGTGTATGTTCGTGCGAGTCACGTCTATTAGGCAAAGGGATGTGGTCGTCTTTGCCAGCGACAAGGAGAACCTTTGACCTTTATTTATTACAACATTCTTTGTTTTTTAGTAAACAAATGACAAAAGAATTTATGTGTACGAAGAGAATGAATAATGTGATTTGTGAGTGGGGATTCGTGGGATATGCTAGCCATTTGGGAAACTATTTTCATGGTGTCAACGTCTCCTACCATTGCAAGATGAAATCACCCATGATCGGGCTTAGGATAATAATAATGGCAATGCATTAAATATAGATTGGTTGCACAATAATGGCCTAAAGTTTTCCTGTTGTTGCAAATATATACCCTACTTTTTCGTTGCATTATAATACTGCATAGTTTAAAATTGCACTAGAAGTTGACATGTCTATTTTACTCATTTAATCTAACCAAAACAAAAAATATCAGTAAAAAGTCAAACAAAGCATATTCTTTGATGATAAACACCAAAGCCTAAGTCCCAAAATTGAGGAAATTTTACCAAAACTAAAGAAACTGACCCTAAATCAAAGCTTCTTGGGGCCTTCAAAGCATGTAATCTTGACGCTTGACAAATTCAAGTTGGTTGAATATTTTCATAACTGTTGTGAACGTATCTTTTGGGGGAGACCCCAGTACTTTATTTATAGGGGATGGAAGAGTTCATACATGAATAGTATACAATCTTTCTAATAGATACAGTCTTATCATCTCACATCATATTCTATCTATAACACTCTCCATTATCCTACCATAAGTGTGAACTCTACTCGTGACTACTTCAAGATTCTAAGCATCATATCAGTATCACAAGGGGCGGTTACTTCAGGATCCCGAGTTAATAGAATTTGCCTCGTTAAAACTTTTGGCTATGGAAAACCCTATGTGAAAAAACCATAGCTAAGTAAAAAGAGTACAAATTCCTTTAACTCCCTTTGGTCTGTACAAGCTATTAGGCTTTCAGATCTCTTACGCGCCTCATTCCAATCTTTTATACAAACTTCCTGAAAGTGGCCGTTGGAAGTGACTTATGAAACATGTCTGCCAGGTTGTTCACTAGATTGCACTTGTCTGACGTCGATCTCGCCATCTCTTTGCAACTCATGTGTCCAAAAGAATTTAGGAAAGATATGTTTTGTTCTGTCGCCTTTGATGTAGCCTCCTCGAAACTGAGCAATACAAGCAGCGTTGTCTTCGAACATAGTGTTAGGTTCAAGTTCACCAGACTTCAATCCCGTCGTCATCAGGATGTGATGTACAACTGAGCGTAGTCAAACGCATTCTCTACTTGCTTCATGGATGGCGAGAATCTCTGAGTGATTGGATGATATCGTCGTCATGGTCTGCTTAACATATTTCTAGGAAATTGATGTCACACGATAGGTAAACATGTACCCTATTTGTGACTTTTCATTATGTGGATCAGATATGTATACTGCATCAGCATAACCAACAAGTGTGGAGGATGATTCTTTTTTGTAAAATAATCTCAAATCTGTTGACCCTTCGAGGTAGCGCATAAAATGCTTAACTCTGGTCCAGTGACGCTTCGTGGGCGTTGCAATGTATTTGGCTAGTAAATTTACTGCAAACACTATATCGGAACGCGTGCAGTTAGCCAGATATAGAAGTGCTCTAATAGCACTCAGATAAGGGACTTCTGGACTAAGTATATCTTCACCATCTTCCAGCCGATGAAAGGGGTCTTTATGTGCATCCAAGGATCGTACTATCATATGTGTACTTAATGGATGACATTGATCCATGTGAAATCTTTGTAGTAATTTCGTTGTGTATGTGGTTTGGTGTAACATGATTCCATCTTTTGGATGTTCAATCCATAAGCTAAGGCGGAATTTTGTTTTACTTAGGTCTTTCATTTCAAATTCTTTTGTCATGCTTACAGATATCTCAGCGATCTCTTCAGGAGATCCTATGAGATTCAGATCGTCTACGTAGATAGCATTTATTACAAATCATGTTCCCTTTGCTCTTACAAAGATGCAGGGAAAGACTTCATATTATGGAATCCTTGTTGTACAAGGAATTCGATGAGTCTGTTATACCACATCCTTCCCGATTTTTAAGACCAGATAATGATCTTTATAGCTTAACAGAATAGACGTCTCAATGTCTATCTTTTAAATTTGTAGGCAATGAAAAGCCATTAGGAAGTTTCATATATATCTTTTTATCAAGATTTCCATATAAACATGTAATCACAACATCCATTAGCTGCATATCTAATCCTTCCTTTGATGTTAAGCTTGTCAAGAGTCGGAAAGTGGTCGTTTCCATTATGGGTGAATATGTTTCTTCATAGTCTATACCATGTCTTTGGAAAAATCCATGTGTTACAAGCCTTGCTTTGTAGCGTGCAATCTTATTTTTTTCTTTTCTTTTTCTGACAAGTACACATTTATATGACACAGGTGAACACCATTTGGTGCCTGGACTATTTGTCCAAAGACTTTGTATTTCTTAAGCGAGTCTAGCTCTGCTTCTATTGCCTCATTCCACGTTGACCAATCATTTCTTCGTTTGCATTCAGAAACGGAATGTGGATCATTATCATCGTCGCTTTTAGCGACATGAATGGAAATATGAAACACGAAGGCATTGTCGATGATTGTACTCTTTCTGTCCAACACCTCCCATGTATGTACATAGTTTAATGCTATTTCGTTTTCTCCCAGCTTTTCCTCTGCAGTGGATTATGGGATGGGTGAGGGTATGGATATGAGCTCATTTTTCTGTGATGCAATTGTCACAAGATCTTTAAGAGTTTATCTTTTTCTTGGATATGAGCTCATTCTTCAGGATCTAATCTTCACATTGCTTGGTTACCGGGTTATAGTATGTCAATGAGTTTGTATCCCACGATATTATTTGTGTAGCTCTAGATTTTGTAGTATCTGTGCCAAATTTTTGGAATATTGTTGTTGGATCTGGATCCTAGCCTAGAGGGGGTGAATAGGCTTATAAAAATAATTCGTGCAACCCACGAATAAGCATAGGCAGTTATAGCAGCAACATGGTAAATAAAAAGCAGACACAGAGTACACAGCAGATTTACCCTGGTTCGGTCGACCCTTCGACCTACTCCAGCCCCCAAAGGATATACTAGTATTGAATATCGCAATAGGTACAAAACCACACGCTCAGAGCACCCTCTACGTCTCTACACTCGCCAGGCTCTCAATACCCCACACACAGTGTTTTCTCTCACTATCAATCCTAGTAATGCTTTCTACCAGTTAGTCCCAAACTAGCTGGGTCCCACTTGTCTAATCCCAACCAGACAAGTCCCAAAATATTCACAAATAGGTAAAGTTTCCCCTACGAAGATCTATCACAATTGCTACACAAAATAATAAAGTATAGAGTTTAGGAAGCTCAGATTGTGTAGCAGCGATGTCTTTGTCAATCAGCACGGGTCAGATCAATCTGACAAGTAGTAGTCTCTGATGTCTCCTCAACAGTCTGTAGTCCCAACAATCAGCAGGTACTGGCTGCAGCACTTGCAGTTTGCCCAATCACAAAAACTCAATCTTTTAGCTGCTGGTGATCTCTTTGACTTCGGCCCTTGGGGATTGGGTTTGCTGCTGAAAGTTGGCCTCTGTTGTTTTATGGATTGTGCACTGTCACTTTGTCCTTGCGTGTCTGATGCGTGACCCCTTCCTATTCTCTCTCTCTCTCTCTCTCTCTCTCTCTCTCTCTCTCTCTCTCTCTCTCTCTCTCTCTCTCTCTCTCTCTCTCCTATTATTTCTATCTTTTGATTCCACCTGCAAAAGAAACAAAAAAAACAAGGTACAAAAAAAATAAGGTTTACAAACCACTTGTCTCTTGTTTTGTGCAGCTCTCGGAAAAATTAGTGCGGCTGTCTGTCTTGAAATTTTTTGATGTGATGCAGTGCAGATCTCTGAAAAATATTGTTCCCCTTGGTTCTTTAGTCAAACATTGCGGCAGAATCAATCACAATAGATGTGCGGCTTGCTACTACTCGGTCTGCAAGGTGGAGATGCGGCTTGCCCTGGTTGGTCTGTAATGGAGATTGGCAAAGCAAGCAAGGGTTCCTTAATCTTGATAGCCTGCGACAAGAATTAATCAACCTAAACACAAACTTTCGGCTGTCAACAAAAGCACTTCAAAGTTTCCTGGGGTACACGTATTGCGGCCTGGGATACACGTATTGCGGCCTTACATCAACTGGACATTGATATTGATTTCATGCGTGAGCTTCTCCCTATTAAAAAAACATTAAATCAATTGTTTACACAAACAAACACCAGCACTTATCTTAATAATTTCAGCCTGGAGATTTTGGCGAAATATTGCGGCTCCCTTTTATGATATTGATGCAAGGCAATGTAAAATTTCAGCCGGCCCTCTTATATTGACGCGCTCCTTTTCAACCCTAGAGGATGAGTTTTTATAGGGGATGATAGGGTGATGCGGTTTCGGGGAATCCTATTTTGAATAGGAGTTTAGAGATTTGGTTCTATCACTTTGCATCACAAATAGGAGATTTGATTTGATCAAATTGGGATTTGATAGCAATTCAAATTGAATATGAAATTGGAAATAAATATCTAATTGATTTGACCAAATCCCAAATAGATTCCATCTCTCTCCATATTGACTAAGTCAAATCGCTTTGTGTATAGCACTTTGACCAAGTCCTTTAGCTATGTGGATAGCAATTCCTCCACCGGTTGACTAAGTCATCACTTTGAGAATTTACCGCTTTGACATTCCTGAAACACACTTAGCGCACACGTTAAGTAGTTTGCACACGTTTGTCATCATCAAACTAAAGTTCCTATATCGTTGCGTCCAACAATCTCCCCCTTTTGATGATGACAAACCAATGAAAGATTTGTATATTGAATATGAGTGTGTGAAGTGTTTTGACGGGTGTAATACAATATAATGTATGGATGATATGGAATGAGACATACAGACATGAGACATACAAACAGTACACAGCATGCACAATAAGTATAGCAAATATAAGCATGCTCCCCCTTCTTTCATGCTCCCCCTCTATATGTATTTTTCAAGCTCCCCCTTCAACATATAGTACCGACACACCGACACACCAAATCTTTCTTTTTCTTTCTCCCCCTTTGTTATCATCAAAAGTGGGCTAAGGAAGTCCCAAAAATATCTCATGCAAAAATAAACCATTATTAAATGTAGCGTGCAGTTTGCATGAGTTTTCCACGAAATAGACAATCCAAGCTCATAGAATTTCATATAGTGACTTCTCCACCTTTGTGTAAGTGTAGTGATATAGACAATAAAGTACTAGAGGAGATTCAATTTTAGAAAATCAACCAAATCAATCCACATTTTCCAATTTTCATGAATATCACTAGGATTGATTTTTCCCACCTCATCAAAGATGAGTTCAAGTTACCGAACCCCGAAACATGGCCTAAAAGGACTTTTAAATGTGGGGTGGCATTGCTTGACGAGTTATATACACCAACGCTAATGATTACCCATTTAGCACAAGTTGGATACTCGTGGGTTGTGTATTAGCCATGAAGTGTATCTATTTTTCATATGGAGCAAATATAGTATTTTTTTCAATTCTTTTGTGCTCAATTTTAATTCATGGCTAAACATTTCATATCCCTTAGAAAATTCAGAAATTAATCATTCCTACATTCACTTTCCATTATTCTTCAAAAAAAATCTCCAAAAGCACTAAAAAGTCAATTATCGTGAAAGTGCAAATGTAGGTGTAGATGTCAAATTTGAAATTTATGAGACATGTCATGGCTACAAAAAAGAGAACAACATGTTCATGTAACTACAGCAATAATGAATTAACTTCTACAAGGATAGTTTTGATCATTCATACAATACCACTTAAGATAAATCATAAAGGGTATTCTTTTAAGCTCATTTTTTTTATTTTTGGTTTTTCAAATTTTTTGTTTTTTTTCAGAAATAAAAACATTAAAAATCATGCAAGCAAGCACACAAAACAAAATAAAAACAAGCACACAAAACAATCTATGAAGGTATGCAATGGAATGCAAAGAGGGATAAAAATTATACCTTCGCGTCGCTAATTGGCTAAGGAGCTAGAAATAGAATGAGACTTTAAAAATTTGCTCCTCGCCAAGTCTCCATCACACCTACATGAAAGGTGTTAAGTGTGACCTTGGAATCCAACAAGGTCCACTAGTGTTAGCCATTATTGTTTTAGGAACCCACACTTGTTTCAACTTGATATTTGTGTTCCTAAATTTACAATAATATGAAGTGTGGCCTACACTGTCACAAGTAAAGCACTTTACATATTTGTTCTTTGCAATAGAGGGTACATTGTGGAATTTCTTGAATTTTTTCTTTTCAACGTTTTTCAGACCAAAACCAAGTACTCTTCTATTATTGCCATATAATTGATTCTCTAAAATATTGTCCAACGATTGTTTTCCCATAGAGAATTTCTTAATGGCCACTTCAAGATGAGAGACTTTGGTTTTTAATTGTTTATTATCTTCCACAAGCATCGTGCATTTACTAATAAAAGCTCCCTTGTTTTCCTCTTCCTTCTTTTCAAATTCAATCATTTTTCTTTTAAAGTCATTATCCAACATGCAGAATTTATCATTAAGCTCTCTAATCACATAGTCTTTTTCATTTTCGAGCTTAATCAAATCAAGTTTAAGCATGCTATTTTGATTTAATAATGAGGAACAAGAAATACAAGGAGCAATTTCATCAAAGCTAGCTTTTTCCTTCTTCATGATTTCAATAGTAGACTTACATGCATTAAGTTCAATTTTAAGCTTTTCATTCTCTTTAAACACATTATCATCTCTAACTTGCATGTCATAGTTCTGATTTTGGAGACATTCAATAGTGAACTCATGATCTACTATTTGATTTTGCATTTCTTCACAAATTTTAAGAAGTTCAGCTTTGCTACCTGACGGTGTCTCATCTTGGATCCTCATCAAAGCCATGCAAGAATGGGCTTCATTTTCCTCTTCGCTTTCAGCTTCGCTATCCATATCCCATGTTAATACCTTCTCTTTTCCTTTTCCTTTAGCGAGCTGAGCAGTTTCATTTGGGCAATCCTTCATCAGATGTCCTCTTCCATTGCATTCTATCAGTAGATTTCTGGTCATTAAATTGCTTGGAAGAATTATTAAAGTTAGAACGATTAAACCTGGGTGCCATTTCGTTTCTCCCATGCTTGGTCTTGATGAATTTCTGAAGTTTCTCACCATTAGCGCTATGTCGTCGTCGTCATCTTCACTTTCGTCAGCTTTCAGAGCAAGGGGCTTTATGGCTTTCTATTTCTCCTCAGGTTTCTCTCTTGCTTCAACATTTTGCAGTTCCAACTCATGGGACATCAAATTACCAATAAGGTCCTCCACCTTCAATTGAGACAATACCTTTGCTTCCTGGATGTCGGTGACCTTTGGTCTGAAAGAGCTTGGCAATGCTCTTAGGATCTTTCTCACTTGATCGAGGCTATCATATGGCTTTCCAAGCGAGCTAGACTTGTAGACTATGTCGGTGAACCTCGCATACATCTCTGATATGCTCTCTGATGGTAGCATGCGAAATCCCTCGAACTCTGCATTCAAAAGAGACAGTCTAGACTCCTTTACCTGTGACGTTCCCTCGTGCGTCACCTCCAAAGTATGACATATCTCCTGTGCAGTTAAATAATGTGAGATTCTATTATATTCAGATTTATCAAGTGCACAAATGAGAGCATGCATAGCTTTAGCATTTAAAGAATAAGATTTCCAATCATTATCATTCCATTTGTCATTTGGTTTTTCAATCTCAACATTATCTACTTTAATAACAGGCAGTTTATAACCTTTTTCAATTATTTGCCAAGCTTTATAATCAACAGAAATAAGGTAGATTTTCATTCGATTTTTCCAATAAGCATAATCACATCCATTAAACCTAGGGGGACGGGAAACAGACTGACCCTCAGCAAAAGCACTATCCATATGGTTATTCATGGTCAATCCTAGGCTAGATCCTAAAACCTGCTCTGATACCACTTGTTGGATCTGGATCCTAGCCTAGAGGGGGGTGAATAGGCTTATAAAAATAATTCGTGCAACTCACGAATAAGCACACGCAGTTATAGCAGCAACATGGTAAATAAAAAGCAGACACAGAGTACACGGCAGATTTACCCTGGTTCGGTCGACCCTTCGACCTACTCCAGCCCCCAAAGCAGATACTAGTATTCAATAGCGCAATAGGTACAAAACCACAAGTTAGAGCACGCTCAGAGCACCCTCTACGTCTCTACACTCGCCAGGCTCTCAGTACCCCCCACACAGTGTTTTCTCTCACTATCAATCTTAGTAATGCTTTCTACCAGCTAGTCCCAAACTAGCTGGGTCCCACTTGTCTAGTCCCAACCAGACAAGTCCCAAAATATTCACAAATAGGTAAAGTTTCCCCTACAAATATCTATCACAATTGCTACACAAAATAATAAAGTATAGAGTTTAGGAAGCTCAGATTGTGTAGCAGCGATGTCATTGTCAATCAGCACGGGTCAGATCAATCTGACAAGTAGTAGTCTCTGATGTCTCCTCAACAGTCTGTAGTCCCAACAATCAGCAGGTAGTGGCTGCAGCACTTGCAGTTTGCCCAATCACAAAAACTCAATCTTCCAGCTGCTGGTGATCTCTTTGACTTCGGCCCTTGGGGATTGGGTTTGCTGCTGAAAGTTGGCCTCTGTTGTTTTATGGATTGTGCACTATCACTTTGTCCTTGCGTGTCTGATGCGTGACCCCTTCCTATTCTCTCTCTCTCCTATTTTTTCTATCTTTTGATTCCACCTGCAAAAGAAACAAAAAAAACAAGGTACAAAAAAATAAGGTTTACAAACCCCTTGTCTCTTGTTTTGTGCAGCTCTCGGAAAAATTAGTGCGGCTGTCTGTCTTGAATTTTTTTGATGTGATGACGTGCAGATCTCTGAAAAATATTGTTCCCTTTGGTTCTTTAGTCAAACATTGCGGCAGGATCAATCACAATAGATGTGCGGCTTGCTACTGCTCGGTCTGCAAGGTGGAGATGCGGCTTGCCCTGGTTGGTCTGCAATGGAGATTGGCAAAGCAAGCAAGGGTTCCTTAATCTTGATAGCCTGGGACAAGAATTAATCAACCCAAACGCAAACTTTCGGCTGTCAACAAAAGCACTTCAAAGTTTCCTGGGGTACACGTATTGCGGCCTGGGATACACGTATTGCGGCCTTACATCAACTGGACATTGATATTGATTTCATGCGTGAGCTTCTCCCTGTTTAAAAAAACATTAAATCAATTGTTTACACAAACAAACACCAGCACTTATCTTAATAATTTCGGCCTGGAGATTTTGGCGAAATATTGCGGCTCCCTTTTATGATTTTGATACAAGGCAATGGAAAATTTCAGCCGGCCCTCTTATGTTGACGCGCTCCTTTTCAACCCTAGAGGATGGGTGTTTATAGGGGATGATAGGGTGATGCGGTTTCGGGGAATCCTATTTTGAATAGGAGTTTAGAGATTTGGTTCTATCGCTTTGCACCACAAATAGGAGATTTGATTTGATCAAATTGGATTTGATAGCAATTCAAATTGAATATGAAATTGGAAATAAATATCTAATTGATTTGACCAAATCCCAAATAGATTCCATCTCTCTCCATATTGACCAAGTCAAATCGCTTTGTGTATAGCACTTTGACCAAGTCCTTTAGCTATATGGATAGCAATTCCTCCACCGGTTGACTAAGTCATCACTTTGAGAATTTACTGCTTTGCCATTCCTGAAACACACTTAGCGCACACGTTAAGTAGTTCACACACGTTTGTCATCATCAAACTAAAGTTCCTAGATCGTTGCGTCCAACAGTTGTCTCATCAAATTTACAGTCTTCAAGACGTGCCTTGAATGCGTCCGTCATTTGGGGTTCTAGGTATCTTATTATTGAGGGTGAGTCAAACCCTACAAAGATCCCTAAACGACGTTGAGGACCCATTTTTATCTGCTGCGGTGGTTCTATGGGGATATAGACTGCACAACCGAAAATTCTCAAGATAAAGATGTTCGGAGGTATTCCATATGCAAGTTGCATTGGAGAAAGACTTTGACCTCCAGAGGGTCTGATTTTTATTAAAGAAGCAACTTGCAATATTGCATGTCCCCATGCAGTCACCAGCAACTGGAATTTCATTAGTAAAGGACGTGCAAGTCATTGGATTCTTTAATTGACTTTGCCAACCCATTTTAGGTATGAACATGTGACACAAGATGTTCAATTTCTATCCCAGTTGCTAGGCACCATTCTTGAAATGACTGGGAGGTAAATTCTCCAGTATTATCCAGACGAATTTTCTTTATTTGATTGTTTGGAAAATGCACCCGCAACTTTATTATTTGTGCCAATAGGTTTGGAAAAGCTAGATTGCGGGTCGATAGTAGACACGCATACGAATATTTGGAGGATGCATCTATCAGTACCATAAAGTACCGCAAAGGTCCACTTGGGGGTGGATCGGTCCATATATATCTTCTTGTATTCTTTCGGGGAAGCTTAGAGATTCTTTGTCCACTATTCGAGGAAGCTTTCCCTTGTAGCAATGGATGCAATGGAATTCACCCTTTTGAAGAATTTTCTGGTTCTTTAAGTCATGCCCATAGGATTGGGATAAGATTCGATGCATCATAACCGATCCATTATGGCCAAGTATATCATGCCAAAGTAGAAACTTGGATGATATCGGGCACTTCAGGTGCTCCGTCATATTTGATTCCTCTCTTCGAATATTTGAATGATATATGCCTGATGAAAGGATCTCAAAACGCTTAAGTATGGATTTAACTCCTTTTTCTTGAGACGTTACAGACAAATATTCTTTTTTGTTTATATTTGCAGTTTCCATGTGAAACCCGTTTAGACGGATGTCCTTGAAACTTAATAAGTTTCTTTTTGAATTCGGAGAGAATAATGCATCTTTTATTTTTATTTGTGTACCATTTGAGAGCGACAGTGTTGCATTCCCTGATCCTTCAATTATGTTTAATGATCCTGATATTGTATTTACCAGGCTATCATATGGTATAATGCTATGAAAATAGCATTTATATTGGAGAATTATATGTGTTGAGGCCATGTCTACTAAGCAGTCATGAGAGCAGTCAATCTATTAAAAGATGAAATATATAAGCACTTTTTATTTCAGAAAACACAACCATTTTATTCAAAGGCATTCTGCATAGTTATGAAAAACATAAATAGCTCTCAATGACAATGTTTTTTAACAAAGATAAAAAGCAACTAATTAAAAAAGTCATCTTTCTCGATTCATCAGCTGTGACATGGACTGGATCGTGGGTATGGTTGGCCATGAGATTTATTTCGGCTTTATTTTTAAGCTCTTTTTGTACAAATCTTGTAGGTGTCACAGAGTTCTGCACACCTCGGACCAGTGTCCTTTCATGCCACAACTATGGCACTGGTCTTCCCAATCCTTTCTTGGTGGGGGGTGCTTGATTTTTGTTGTGGTCATTTCTGTACCATGTGAACTTCCGCTCCCTTCATTTCTATTTTGGTGGACATGCCCTCTGGCCTTTTTGTTTGGTCTCCCCTTTTGAAATTTTCCTTTCCTTTTATTGTTATTCTTCTTCTTGGAAGAAGATGTGGTGTGGGCTTTTGGGAGGGGGCTGGGCCAGGGGTGCATGTTATGAGTAGCAAGGAGAAGCTCCCTATTTTGTTCAGTCATTAACAAGCATGTTAGTAGCTCAGAATATTTAGCGAACTTTCGTTCACGGTATTGCTGCATTAATATTGCATCTTTTTCATGAAAAGACATGTAAGTCCTTTCTAGCATGCGTTCTTCTTTTACTTCTTCACCACACAACTCCAGGCGTAGAGTGATGCTGAAGAGAGCTAAGTTTTACTCAGATATAGACTTAAAGTCCTGTAGTCTAAGATTCTGCCACTCATAACGGGCCCTTGGGAGTATAACATCTTGCTGATGTTTATACATTTCCTCAAGGGCGGTCCACAACTCTAGTGAATCTTTGTCATGTCATGCTTCCCATTGTACTTGGGAGCGAGAACGCGAGTGGGCCCGCATGTGCTTAAAGCAAAGAAGAAGTACTTTTTTTCTTTCTTCTTTGACTTAAGCACAATAAGCGTCTGTGTATTAAGCTTGGCAGGTTCTTGCTTGCGAACATCAGAATAACATAGAATATCATTATTACAACTTCAACATCCAGATTATAGGTACACAAATAAGGTCTAACATGACCATTACAAACAGTTACACAAAAAAATACACCTGAATAAAATACAACACAAGTATAAGAATTTCCTTTTAGCGATGTTGCGAAGCACGTCATTCCTCAGCAGTGGGTCTCGGCGTCCTGGTACTCCTGGTAAACTAGCTCAGCCTCAAAATATGCTCCACTGCAAAATCTGTCTCAGAACCTGATGTATATTTCACAAGACGATAGACAAGGAAATATACGTCAGCGAAAGTCGTTCGGCAAGATTTAAAATGTTAAGAAAATGGACCCTCGGCAAGATAATATAATAATATAAGTATATTTTGCAAACTTTGAAGATGAGTAATACAATATGATCATAATAAAGTAAAGTATGGGCAGCGTAAGAGAACATGTAAACATAGCAATGCATAGTGTACAAAGTAGTGAGCATGGCAAGTGTAGTATGCAAAGTAGTGAACATGGCAAAGTGTGGTGTGTGTAGTAAGCATGGCAAAGTGTGGCGTGCAAAGTAGTGAGCATATCAGTTGTATATGAGCATGGTAAGAGGAGCTAGCAGGTTACACAACTTATAATGGTGGCAGCAGAAGTAGATTGGTGCATCATTCAATATCCTAATCTAGTAACAAGCCCATTGTCCGAGGGCGGAAGAAACTACAATTACACCCAAAACAGGAGCTACCCATGGCTCGGTACTTACCGACTTCATCCGGGCGACGGTCAAAATTACCGGTGGCGTGAAATCCAACATTCTGCACTCTACTACAATGGACTACCCCACCCAACGTGTCATTGTGTGTTTTGTATAGTTCACCGTATGCTGCATGGCCAATATTCCGTAAACGCCCCAAGGGCCCAATAGTCCGTATATGCCCCGAGGGCCCAATATCACATTTCATTAAGTATGGACAAACCAGAGATAAGGTAACACCAATAACGGTACACCATGCAATATGAGCCGAATGATATAAACTTTTTATAATTTCCCTTACACTGTGAATATCATGATTAACGACATTAATGGTGAAAGCAAATCAAATGTTTGGTTAAAGCATGTCACAAGTTCCATCGAGTCGGTTCAAATGTCATTTATTAAGAAATAGTTACTAACAAAGTTTGATAGTTTCGTCATTAGAAAATAGTGTATCTTAAAGCCTGTAGGTGATAAATACTTGCCTGATCGATGCGATTTTGGGTGTCTGGCAATAACAAAGAGGTGTAACTTATCTGCGTCAACAGATTTAACGTCAAGCCAATTAAAACTAACATGCATATATTAACATACATACATACATACATACATACATACATACATACATACATACATACATACATATATATATAGGGATTAATGGGTATCATACGTCATATGAGATAGGCTCTCATACTCCCTCTCACATAAAGCAACCAAGTACAAGCCCACATGGGCTTGTACTTGGTTGTACTTGGTTGCTTTATGTGAGAGGGCGTATGAGAGCCTATCTCATATGGCGTATGATAGCCATTATTCTCATATATATATATATATATATATATATATATATATATATATATATATATATATATATATATATATATATATATATATATATATTCTATAAAGGATGAAGATTTTGAATCTTATCCTACTAGGACAAAGCTTTGTCATACGTGGCAAGTTTGTCCTAGGTGGCAATGACAATTTTGGGGGGGACTTAAATTTTGGGGGAAAACTTAAATGGGGGGGGACTTGAAATATTGTGGGAAAACTTAAAATTTGGGGGGGGGGGGGACTCAGCCATTAAATAAACCATGCCCTATGGGCATGGGTAATTACTAGTATATATATTATACATTTGACAACGTTTTTTTGAATTCTAGGGCTGACTAGGACAAGATAATGAGTGCCTGAGATTTGATCTTGGTGAATCAATGGTTGAGATTGGATTTTGTGAAAATTTTGATGGGAAAAATGTCTTGGGAACCAAAACTTTGAAATTAGAAGTGTCTTGGGAAAGATCGTTGAGATTAAATTTGGGGGAAAGTGCTTTGGGAATCAAAACTTTGAAATTAATGATCTGTGCATGCGGGCATGGGTTATGACTAGTCTATTATACATTTGACAACGTTTTTTGAATTCTAGGGCTGACTAGGACAAGATAAAGAGTGACTGAGATTTGATCTTGGTAAATCAATGGTTGAAATTGGATTTAGTGAAAATTTTGGGGGGAAAAGTGCCTTGGGAACCAAAACATTGAAATTAGAAGTGTCTTGGGAAAGATTGTGGAGATTAAATTTAGGGGGGAGTGCCTTGGAAACCTAAACTTTGAAATTAGAACTGCATTGGGAAAGATTGTGGAGATTAAATTTGGGGGAAAAAGTGCCTTGAGAGCTTAAACTTTGAAATTAAAAGTGCATTAGAAAAAATTGTGGAGAAGTATGATCCATTAAATTAAACAAAATAAAAAATTTAGTGTAAAACAATTATCGGAACAACAAATTAGCGTAAAAAGACCCGTATGGTTGTTGTTTCGCGCCAAAGGCGCCCGCCAAATTTTTTACGCTAATTTGTTGTTCCGTGCCAAAGGCGCGGGTGTCGAATTTGTTGTTCGACGCCAAAGGCGCCCGCGAAATTTTTTACGCAAATTTGTTGTTAGACGCTGAATTTGTTGTTCCACACCGAAGGCGCCTGCGTAGAATTTGTAGTTCCGTGTGAAGACACCCGCGCCGAAGGTGCCCGTGCCACTAAATATTTTTACGCTAATTTATTGTTCCGCGGGGAAAATCATAAATGATCCGTGCCTGCGGGCATGTGTTATGACTAGTCTATTATACATTTGACAACGTTTTTTTTTGAATTCTAGGGCTGACTAGGACAAGACAAAGAGTGACTGAGATTTGATCTTGGTAAATCAATGGTTGAAATTAGATTTAGTGAAAATTTTGGTGGGAAAAGTGTCTTGGGAACCAAAACATTGAAATTAGAAGTGTCTTGGGAAGATTGTAGAGATTAAATTTGGGGGGAAAGTGCCTTGAGAACTTAAACTTTGAAATTAAAAGTGCATTAGAAAAAATTGTGGAGAAGCATGATCCATTAAATTAAACAAAATAAAAAATTTAGTGTAAAACAATTAGCGGAACAACAAATTAGCGTAAAAAAACCCGTATGTTTGTTGTTTCGCGCTGAAGGCACCCGCTAAATTTTTTTACGCTAATTTGTTATTCCGTGCCAAAGGCGCGGGCGCCGAATTTGTTGTTCGACGCCGAAGGGGCCCTCACCGAATTTGTTGTTCCGCGCCGAAGGAGCCCGTGCCGCTAAATATTTTTACACTAATTTATTGCTCTGTTAAATTTTGGCTGTGGAAATAATTTTTCGGGGGACAAAGATTTCGCGGGGGAAATCTTAAATGAACCGTGCCCGTGGGCACGGTTTATGACTATATATATATAATTACTAGTATATATATATGGATTAATTGGTATCATACGCCATATGAGATAGGCTCTCATACGCCCTCTCACATAAAGCAACCAAGTACAACCAAGTACAAGCCCATGTGGGCTTGTACTTGGTTGTTTTATGTGAGAGGGCGTATGAGAGCCTATCTCATATGGCGTATGATAGCCATTATTCACACACACACACACACACACACACACACATTAACTAATATACACATATACTAACTATCAAATATAAATATTTATATTTATATAGGTATATATATATTAGCGCGCGCGTGCGCGCGCACACACACACATATAACTAACATAATATATATACACACATAACTTACACACTCACAGCATTAATAATATAATATAACTATTGTTCACTTATTTGAAGCTAATAAATATATACTGTTAATTATATAACTCATATAATATTTATAAACTTACGTATAAATAACTCATGCACTCACAGTTCTTCGTTGCTTCGCCTTTAGGTGGGAGTCGCGACTTGGACGATGACAACGGCTGATGGCGACGACAGGTGGTCATCCAATGGCGGTGAGGTGAACACCGGGCAGTCGTCGAAGCGGGACGACGAGGGTTCGAGAGGAGCTTGGGAGTGTTTAGGGTTTAGGAGGGGTGATTGAGGATGGTGAAGCGATGAGGAAACGGGTCGCCAGAGCTTGGATGGTCGTCGGAAGTCAGGAAGGGCGATGTTGGCTGCTGGGGTGCGGGGTTGTGGCTGGGAGATGGCGACGTGGAGGAGGGTGTTTGCTTGGGGACTGGGGGTCGTCGCCGGAGTTGGGATGGTTGGCTTAGGGCATGCAGTCAAGGAGGTCGGTGGGTTCATGAGTTGAAGAGGGAGAGAGATGAAGGTGGTCGGGGTTTCAAAAGTCGCCGGAGATTATGGCGGCACGGGCAGTGAAAGGGCTGTTGCCGATGGTGAGGGAGGATGTGGAGGAGTTCGTGGGGTTCGCTGGTGGTTGCGTGGGATGAGGAAGAAGGGTCGGCAGCGGTGCAGTTAGGAGAGGATGCGGTGGGATTTTATAAGGGAGAGAACGAAGCGTGCCTAGGAGTGGGGTTGCTGTGGTCGCGGGTGGCCATCTGAGAGAGGAGTGGCGAAGGAGAAGGATCTGTGAGGGGAGGCGGCGCCTGGGTTTAGTGCTGGGGGTTTTGGGGTTGTTTGGTGGCGTTGCTGCGGTCAACGGTGATGTTGTCGAGGTTATGGGGCTGGAGGCGTGGAGGGTGAAGGGCTTGGAGAAGGAGGGGCGGTTTCGATGGGAGGAGGAGATGGAGGTCGGAGTCGGAGGAGCTGTAGCGAGGGGCTGGGGCTTTATGAGGAAGATGAAGAAGAACATGTGAGGGACGTTGCATGGTTTGTGGCGGAGAGCGCTGGTTTGTTTGTTAAGATCCTATCGGATCAGAGTGTGTCGAGATCGTGTGGCACGTGGGCTCGAGTTGTGATGGCATCGCCGTGCAAAGCGCGGGGTGACGTGGGGATGCACATGATGAGAGGTGAGGTGGGTTTAATGCGGTTTAGATTAGGTAAAGATTTTTTTTAAAATAAGATTTGATTTAATTTAGTTAAGATATTAGATATATAAAGTTAATCTATTTTTGATATTAGGATTCATTTAAGATTTATTAAGATTTAGTGAGTTAAGATTAGGTTTGGTAAAATAAGCTACTTACGATATTTAGATTTAGATATTTGGATTAGTTAGGATAATTAGGTTATGATTTGATTAGGAGAGATTGATGTAGTCAAGATTTACAATTCTGCCCCTGCAATTAACGTAAACCAAAGGTTAAAGAAGATATCATTGTGGTCGCAAAGTCGCGAGGATTGCGAATAAGGAATCAGATCACGAGTTCGGGCTCAGGGAAACATAATAATAAAATCCTAAGACAATTATTCAAATAAATCAACTACGGAAATACATACGAAATATGTACGTACAGAAACAGGCCGTTACATCCTACCGACCATATAAGAATTCCGTCCTCGGAATTTCTTAAGTTAGGTAATGATCGAGGAACTGTCGGATAGACGAAATAGTAATAGTAACAGTAAAAGATACATCTAAGATGTCACAAAGTAAAGATAAGCACATTTATGATATGAATCATTAAATACGATGGTAGAACAGGGCTTAGACGTCGTCATTCATCACTGTCTCGTCATCCCTAAATTCCTCGGTGACCATACAGTAAGTGTGGTGTCGACTGTGTTCGGGCTTGGCATGTTGGGGAACTTGACGCTAAGGAGCCAGAGGTGGTCCCTGTTGGGTTGATCCTGATGCTACCATAGTCTGGGTCACTGGATCGTTAGTGCGACGAGGGCAGTTCCTTACAATATGGTCAGGTGCCCCCGCACACTAAACACTGGTTCAACAGCACTCGACAATCCTTCTTGATATGGCCCGTTCCGTTACTGTGGTGACACACCATTGTAGATCTGGAGTTGATCGGGGTTGCAGTCCTCTTGAAGTTGGTAGTCTGAGTCGGTTGGAGCTCATTTCGGATTGGTTCCATAGTGTGCTTACTTCCTCCAGCTTGAAGCGCCTTCTTACGCTTCATGATGAGCTCATGCTTCCTTGCAGCATCCAATACTTCCTAATGAGTGGTCGGATTCGTCGAAGACATCGAGGCTTGGATGTCGAGATCCAGGCCCTGTAGAAACTGGTATGCACGATCTTTGGGATCTTCCACCAAGTGAGGAGCGAAGCAACTAAGCATCGAAAATTCCACTTCATATTCGTCAACAGTCCGATTTGTTGGGGGATGCATGCCCTCAAATCATTTGTATTTGATGCAAATGATTTTTTATTAAAGATGTGGAAATTTTGCATATGATGCAAAGGAAATTAAAAGCGTCGTAAAATGTTTACGTACAAATTTAATATAATAAACGTGTGGAATAGGTTACATGTATGACGGGATCGTCCCGGTCTAAACGCAAGTTCAAACCGCGTTCAAAATGGAGTCAAAAAGAGCCTAGAAAGTCTATTTAAAAGAGTTTTAAATAGGACTCAAAAGGGGCCCAAAAGATAAAGCCCAAAGTTTTTTTTGGAATTAAAAAATGGCATGTACTTTTGGCTCTGCCCAAAGGGCCGGGCAAAAGAGATCAGGCGCCCAATTGTTGGGCGCCTGAAGCGCCCTATTTAAGGGCGCCCATTTTGGACGGCCTGATTGCGCAAGCTGGCACGAGCCAGCTTGGGCGGGTGCCAGGCACGCGTAGCTGAGGGTGCGTGCCAGCCAGCTCCTACTGGGCAGTGCACGCTTGTCAGTAGTGGGGCCCACTTGTGGGCCCCAGTCCTTGGGTTTCGAACCCTAGCTGCAGAGTTTGGGCGGCGGCTCAGTTTTTTCCGAAAAACTAATTTTTGGGCATCTTTGGACGATCGTTTGAGGGGTCAAAAGGACTCGGATTGACTCGCCATTTTTTCCTACACGTTCACCGTTCAACACTCTTCGATTTAATAGGTTGTATCAAATGCGAAGCTCCACGGTGAGGGAGTTAAAATTCATAGAAGTTTGGACTTTCTTTAAGACAAACTAACTTGAATTAATTACTCCAATACATTTAGTCCCACAATGGAAGTGGATTAAAGGGGATGGGTCAGCCGCCTATATAAATATGGGTCTGCCCCCTCTTCATAACTCGTCCCAAGCTCTAGATCTGAGCAGCTCCTAAAAGTTTGGAGCACGCTCAGATCTAAGCTTAAAATAAATATTTTCTCTTCTCCCTATATTTCTCCCTTGCTCCTGAAGGGCTCTAGCAAAGCTACAAAGTGGCTCGGATTCGATCCGGAGTCTTGGCGAAGGATCCACTCAAGTGAAACTTTCTTAGGCACGTGGTTGGCTCAGCGACAAAGGGGTTGATCGCCTCGGGATGCGGTGCGGTTCGGGAAGCGGTTCAGCTCAGGACGGGGAGCGGCTCGAGACGCGGTTCGGTACACCTTGCCGGTGCAAGCAAGGTTTCGGGTATGTAGTTTAAATTAAACATTTTATTTATTATATTGCAGTAGTTTTGATCTATCTTGGGGTGGTCAGACACACCTCAAGATAGTAGAGATCCTGGCTAGTGTCTTGAAATCCTTAGGGCTTGCATGTTAAATAGTTTAACGTTTTTCCACTGATTGCTTTTCTTTTTGCCTATATCGTCTGTCCGACGTATGACGGGCATAGAAATGTGCACTAAGGGTCCCTCAAAACCCATCAGTGGTATCAGAGCTTTAGGTCTACTTCTGATCTAAGGACTGCAATATTTATAAATGTTAGTATACTTTTTTAAATACATATGAAAATCTTATTTTAACTTTATGTGATAAATTGTTAAAATGGAACCACTAGTTATTAGATGCTTTGAAAAATTATTTTATGTGATAAAATTATTTTTAGCAGCATGCTAATTTTAATGTGATGATTTTAAAACAAATGTTCTTGAATTAAAATTATGCGATAATTTTTGAACATGAAACAATTAATTTTATTAGATAAAATTTTTATGTTAAATTATGCTTTAAATTTATGTGATAAATTTCAAAGTTGCATGTTATGTTTATTAGAAACATAAATTTAATTATGTGATAATTATGAACTTAATTTATGTGATGTTATTAAGTTGTAATTTTAAATGGCTATGTTTTATTCTTACTTATTTGATAACACAAGAAAACCTTGTTAGGTTAGCCATTAAAAGCCGTCTAATAATTATAAGATAATTTTAGATTGTTTTTGCTATGATTTAAAATTGTTTTAAATGCCTAATGTACGATTAGGATAGCACCTTTATAAATATTTCCTTATAGTTGATAAGGACTTAATAAAAGTTATTAACAAATCCATAAAATTTTGAATTTTAAGGATTCACTAGTTGATAGGATTAACTAGTTCTAATAAAAGCCTTTTAGTCTATGGCACACATATAAAAATGATAAGTTTCATTTAATGGACCATGATCCGGTCAATGTGCTTGGCTAAGTTTGTTGGATCACCCTAGCTAGACTGAGGATAAGTGATCATGCCTTAGTCAATTCCCTGGCCGTGTCTGCTGAACCGCAATGACGCGAATCATAATTATATTACACCCTGGACTATACCTAAGTCTAATACGTTAATAATCTTTTTCAAGATAAAACGTAGCCCTCCTTGTTTTAGATTTTGGCAACTATAGGATGCATGTTACAGTTGTTGAGCACACTCAAGCTGTGACATGGCAACCTTATAGAAACAAACTTCTTAATACATATGATGTAGTCGAGCCTTGGCCTAAACCGGCGTGTCGTGAATACACCGAGCGCCGGCGTAAGTTAAACTAGACACGAAAACAAGGGTCTGACTCGGCTAGTCTTATGATTTGGATGAGCACATTCATGATCATAAGTGGCTAGGGGTAAAACCCAATAAGAGAATCATATATGATATGATTGATGAAGAGTCATCTACCAATTGCAGAGTCAAGCAATTTGTTGAGCACACTCAAGGTTGTGAGACTCAGAGTGGTTGGATCTCTTACCCATTAATTTAATTTAATTAAATCGTTCATTATTATGGCTTAAAATGATCGCAAAAATAGTGGGAGGATATAGTTAGATAAAATCCATTTTATCTATATTTAATATTGAACATATGCTAAACTATGGTAGTTATATGTTTACCGATGGAATCAAAAACATAATATTCTAAGAGAATAAGTTAACTGGTCCAAATAGTTGGTTAATGGAATATCAACTCAAATTCTAATTGATAGACTAAACTATGTTCTCATTGACATTAAAATGACCTTCTTAAGCACATGCTTAAGTACAATGATTTCATTAAGCTCTAGGTCCAACAAAATAAATGCACGCTACCTGTCACTCGCCTCTATGAGGGGCAGCTTGAACATACTGATGTTCAAAGCATGTTTCTCCATACGGTTTGTTGAACACACTCAAAATTGTATGGAAAATGGTTTCCAACCGCCAAGTTCGAAAATTCGGTCAAATTGTTTGAATCGAATACGAGTGCATGAGCGTTGTGAGACTATGTATCCCAACCGGACCTTGAGACGAGCAACTTGTTGAGCACACTCAAGGTTGCAAAGCTCGAGTGTTTGGATAAATGAGATGCTTGCATGGCTATTTATTTATATTGGGTCGTATAATATCTAAATGAGATTTAGAAAAGGAAGAAGCACTAATGAAAGTCAATTGAGAAAGATAGTTTTATTTATCATTAGTAAAGGCATAAGTAGGAGGAACTGAAAATGTGACATATTTGATGTCACGGTTTCAAGATAACCGTTATACAAAAGAAATAGATTGTCTGCGTGTTGTAAAAAGGAACAATTGTTGTTTCTTGGATCATGTAGGACGTCAAACACATTTTTGACGAATGTCGTCACCTTGCTTCTGAAGCAAGATTTTATGTGAGTAATTTGTATAACGATAATGTATTAAATGTTAATACATGAATACGCAAGATAATAACAAAACTTATATGGAAAAATAGACTAGGCTGTACCAAAGAGACTAAGCTTCACAAGTCACATAAAGAGGAGTCTGACCTCTCGTATTATGAAGTCTACAGACACTTGTGAATCTTGTCTCAAAGGTATGATTGCCCAACACCTTCTGTGAGACAGTGGGAGAATAAGTTGGAGAACTCATGGTCTTGTACATAGGGATGTATTCAGACCTAAGTCTAAATTAGCATAGATAAGTTATACTTATTTTATTTCGACACATGTTCTTGATGAAACACAAGTCTGATAAAATAGAGAACAAGATGACAGAAGTATTTGAACTGCTTCGATCAGATCGAAGAGTCGAACACTTAGCTGTATAAATCTTGCATAAATTAAAAAGAAAATGTCATTTTCTCTCAGGTCAAGTCTCTTAACACATCGGTGTGTTAGAGAGCATGAATCACACTTTGTTAGACATGATGCGATGCATGGCAAGTGACTCTGAGTTACAATCCTCCCTTTGGGTTAAGACCCAGATAGTAATGCCTAGGTTTTGATAAGGTTCTCTGAGGACCTTATCAATAAATATATTCATTAAATCAATTGTTAAGAAGTTAAAGGAGTACTTGAGTCTCGTGAGACGAAGAGTCGAGTTAGACATCATAGTCGATGATGGCTAGACAACTTCCAGGATGCAATTTGGAGTAGGGAATCTGATAATAACTTGATACAATCAGAAAAGATTCGTGCACGTAAATAAAGTATGGACTTTAGTTTATACGTCCAAAGAAAGTGTTTCTTATTGGCTGCAAGTAAATCTTCAAGACAGAAGATTGGTGCAGAGAGAAAATAGTGAAGTACAACTTATATTGATTGAGAACGGTTATCATCCTAACTCCTATAAACAGATTATGATGAAACTGTCTCACCAGCAGATGTGTACAGATCTACTAGGACCGAACTCGATGATAATGCCCATGATGACCATGAAAACTGGAGCATTCATGTATAGTCTGTTTTCTAAATGTGATTTAGAAGAACGAACTTATATGAATCGGCCAGAGAGTTTTCAAGGTCAGTGGGAGCGAATAAAAACATGCGAGGCATCAAGGAGCCGGAACATATAGTTTGGCAAAGTGGTCAAAGAGTTTGACACTCTATCAAAATGATTATGAACCATCTAAATGACCAGTAAAACTTATTATGGATTATTCTCGTAAGGTACGACTAGCTGGATGAGATCCAGTCATGAAATTAATTATGGATTCCAAGAGACCGAGTGAATTATTTGGATGAGATTCAAATACGTGGTCTAAGATAAACATAGAAACCACTTAAGTCTATACAGTAGACGTTTTAGCAGATCCACTCACGAATGCTCTACCACATGAAGTCTGGAAAGACTTATGTGTGAATGCGGTATGAGATACCGGGATAAATGGGCCCGAGTCCAATTGGGAGATGTTGGGAGATGTGTATGCCCTCGAGGCAAATTCATCCATGTGTATCTATACAGACATCTTGTTCAAAATAACAGTAAGCTATTTGGTAAGTATTTATCAAAGTTAATAGAAATGTTGTAATCATTAGAAACTTATGTAAAGTCCTGAGACTTAATGCAAGTTCAAACATGTATCGAGATGAGGATCTCGATCATGAAGAAGTACTTGACCGTTAGTAGCATAGGTCTAAAAAGGTTCGTGGTTGTAGATGTTTCGAGAAAAGGATATCGAAACATCGGATAGACCATTGTGTCTTAGTCTTCCGTGTAGCGGTGACGATGATCTCATGATCGTTTGACTTGGCGAAGTCGAAGACGAGACACAAGTGCTCATTAGAGAATGAGTTCACTGAACGACCCAACAAGAGTTATCATATGGTTATGATTGACCAATATGTCAATGATAACTCTTAGTGATGATAGGCAAGTTGGTCTTTTGACTTGAGGTCATAGTACGAACCTGTATGTGAACGGTGTCACTTAGATCCCTGACCTAGCTTCGATGCAAGGCATGTCGAAAGGTCTTTGGTTGGATGACATTTGAAACGTGCGAGGAGAGTAATGACCAAGATAGGATTCGTCTCTCCCGGTCAATGGGAGTTAGTGTCGTAGTGTTAGTTCGATCTTTAGTGAAAACTTTGTCTAGAGTATGTTGGAAGATGTCCAACATTATTTGACTAAAGATCGATGGAGACTAACCGGTTTCGAGCTATTAGGGTTGACAGTTAGACTGTAACCTAGGCTTGAACTAAACGACATAGTTTTGACGAAGAGACTAAAACTGCGGCATTCATCACGGACACAGCCAGTGTGGTCCCGACAATACTCATGTCAACGAGTTAACCACATAAGTATTATACTGAAACAGGGACGTCATCTGCTGCTCGCGGTTACTGCCGTCTGGGGCTTCGAGCCCCACCTGTAGTATGGTTAGGCTTAGGGTCTCACACAGAGTGCGACATTCATCCAGTAATAGGTAGAAATTAGGGAGAATATGCATCTGATGCAAGAGATAAAAAACTGCAAAGAGTTTGCAATTATCTTCTGCATTCGAGATAAATGATCCTGAGTGCAAGTGTGAGACGTTGGGGGATGTATGCTCTCAGATCATTTGTATTTGATGCAAATGATTTTTTATTAAAGATATGGAAATTTTGCATATGATGCAAAGGAAATTAAAAGTGTCGTAAAATGTTTACGTACAAATTTAATTTAATAAACGCGTGGAATGGGTTACATGTATGCCGGGATCGTCCCAGTCTAAACGCAGGTTCAAACCGCGTTCAAAACGGAGTCCAAAAGAGCCCAGAAAGTCTATTTAAAGGGGTTTTAATAGGACTCAAAAGGGGCCCAAAAGTCTATTTAAAGGGGTTTTTTTAAATTAAAAAAACGGCCAGTACTTTTGGCCCGGCCCAAAGGGCCAGGCAAAAGAGATCAGGCGCCCAATTGTTGGGTGCTTGAAGCGCCCTATTTATGGGCGCCCATTTTGGGCGTCCTGATTGGCAAGCTGGCACGCCCCAAGGTAGATGGGGGCGCATGCCAGCCAGCTCCTGCTGGGCAGCGCACGCTTGTCAGCAATGGGGCCCACTTGTGGGCCCCAATCCTTGGGTTTCGAACCCTAGCTACAGATGTTAGGCGACGGCTCAGTTTTTTCGAAAACCAGATTTTGGGCACTGAAGTTGATGGCGGCGCGGGCGGTGAAAGGGCTGTTGCCGGCGACGAGGGAGGAGGTGGAGGAGTTCGTGGGGTTCGCTGGCGGTTGCGTGGGCTGAGGAAGAAGGGTCGGCGGCGGTGCAGTTAGGAGAGGATGCGGTGGGATTTTATGAGGGAGAGAACGAAGCGTGTCTGGGAGTGGGGTTGCTGTGGTCGCGGGTGGCCACCGGAGAGAGGAGTGGCAAAGGAGAAGGATCTGTGAGGGGAGGCGGCATCGGGGTTCGATGCTGGGGTTTTGGGGTTGTTTGGCCACGTTGCTGCGGTCGGCGGTGATGTTGTCGAGGCTGTGGGGCTGGACAGCTTGGGGTGGTGCGGTGGCTCACGGGGAAGAAGGAGGGGCTACGGGTTTCGATGGGAGGAGGAGATGGAGGTCGGAGTAGGAGCTGTAGCGAGGGGCTAGGGCTTTATGAGGAAGACGAATAAGAACGTGTGAGGGACGTTGCATGGTTTGTGGCTGAGAGTGCAGGTTTGTTTGTTAAGATCCTATCGGATCAGAGTGTGTCGAGATCGCGTGGCACGTGGGCTCGAGTTGTGATGGCATCCGCGTGCAAATCACAGGGTGACGTGGGGATGTGCATGCTGAGATGTGAGGTGGGTTTAATGCGGTTTAGATTAGGTCGAGATTTTCTTAAAAATAAGATTTGATGTAATTTAGTTATGATATTAGATATATAAAGTTAATCAATTTTTGGTATTAGGATTCATTTAATATTTATTAAGATTTAGTGAGTAAAGATTAGGTTTGGTAAAATAAGCTACTTTGGATATCTAGATTAAGATATTTGGATTAGTTAGGATAATTAGGTTATGATTTGATTAGGAGATCGATGTAGTCAAGATTTACAATGCTGCCCCTGCAATTAACGTCAACCAAAGGTTAAAGAAGATATCATGGTGATCGCAAGGTCGCGAGGATTGCAAATAAGGAATCTGATCACGAGTTCGAGCTCGGGAAAACATAATAATAAAATCCTATGACAATTATTCAAAATCAACTACAGAAAAAACGTACGAAATACATACGTACAGAAACATGTCGTTGCAATCTTTGACAGTAAGGTATTCAACCTTTAAGGACTTGTCCACGTGGCAACGAATATATATTATAGCTTTCGCTTTTTCAATATCTGTCGCATGCTTGTCTTTTGTAATAATTGTGGCTATGAGAGATTGAGCACGCAAATGGAATTTGACATCCAGCTGCCAGCTTAAATAATTCTTCCCTGATGCATCCAGAATTTCGAAATCAACGCTTGCGATTTTTGCCATTTATTTAGAAAAGCACAATTTTGCATGAATTAAAAATATTGAAAGCGATATTTCATGCAGAGGAAATTTTAAATGAATGAACTAATTGCGTGGATCGGCCAGTCACCACATAAAAAAATATGTCCCAAAGTCTCTATATACAGTCCATTTTACACAAATAAAAGAGAAAATTACAACTTTGGAAACCACATGGGTCCCATAAAAATTTTCATCTTCAGGAGTGTCCTCCACCTACATGGAAATTGTAAGACCTGTATCTGCAATACATCTATTTACGTATTTCACGTAGTTTCACATTTTTAAAAGTATTTTATAATGGTTGATCAGGAGTTTTATGATCAAAAATGATTTCAAAATTCTTTACAAAAATATCTTGAAGCATCAAACTAGTTATGGTGTATTTAAGTAAGTTTGAGTTTCATCAAATACCTCTAAATAATTTTTATAATAATTCATTTTCAATTATTATTGTTTTAGCTGTATTAATTAATTTTCTATATAAACATCATCAAAACGTTTTCAAACTTCTACAGTGTGATTCTATGATCATTTTGTGCTCTCCATTTTATTTTCGTAATTTTCTGAAATCAAATCGACCTAGAACCTGCAAACCGGCATACTAAATGTTCTGGCCTAAAACTTGTATCCACGTAGCTCAAACTTCGAAATGGATCTCGTATTCGCAATCCTCACGATGATACAGACACGTTGCTATGTTTTCGTAATTTTTCGGAGTCGTATGCTAAAACGGGGCAGTATTACTAATTACAATCACTAATGACTTTTTACTCTTACCTTAACCCCTAGATCTACCCCTAATTAATCCCCTAACCACCCCCATTTAACCCACCGAATGGGTTGGTCAGATCCAACATGCCAAGCCATTCCATTAATTTTCCATCATTCAATTTATATTAAACTTTATATTTATATAGTTTCAAACCTATATAAATACCCTCCCCCCAGCTTCTCCCATAACCAAGGCATTCATCTCCCCTATCTCTCACTCTCTCTTGCTCTCTCGTTCGAATCCCCCACAGCCCGCACACACAACCCATCTCACTCACACTCTCTTCCCCCCTCCCCCCTCTCCCCCTCTCCCTCTATCTCCCTCTCACCTTAGTCCCTCCCCTCCTCACCTCACCGAAAAGCGCCGCTCCTCCTCAGTCGTGCCCCACCGCTCCACCCACCTCTTGACCGCCATGGCACCACACCGGAGCGCCCCTCCCGTAGCCTCACGTCGAGTGCCCCCCAACCCAACACCCCGAGCAAACACCCCCGTCTCTTCTCCGACTTCTGCCACCGCCCAAAGCACCTTCACCAAGCTCCGACCACCGTCGAGCCTCCGCCATCGTACCAGAGCCCCTATCGCCCTCCACGCAGCATTCCGTCGCCGCTCCTCTGCCGTACCCGAAGCCCGCCGCCGCAATCGCCTCCGTGCAACACGCCCGCAACCCCACACTCTCCCCTATCTCTATCGCTGCCTCCCTTCGTCGGACTCGCCGTCGACGTCGCCGCACCCGCCGCCTGCTCCCAGCGGCCCCCACCAACATCGACGACGTCGCCTCCCTCTTCGACGAAGCGCCACCTCAAGCCCACATCCAACCTCGCCACCCCCGGAGCCCACCGCCGCCACGAGCTCCCATATCCGCTCTCGACCCCACCGCAGCACCACCCAGCGCTCCGCCTCATGTGCCCATCGTAGCCTCTACTGCCCGACGTTGCCGACCAAGAACCCCACCGGAGCCCGCCACCTGCTCGCGCTCCGCCGCTGTACACACGCCCCCCAGACCCCATGCAGCTTTTAACAAAGGAGGTGAGTTAATAAGTATACATATTAAAATACGTATATACGTATTCGTATATTAAGAGTATATAGTATTTTATAAAATATTATAGTAATTAGTTTTAAATTCATAACTAATTATATATGCCTCGGAAAATTACAAGACCATGCCCGGAAAATCAGAAATGACGTTATTAACCCATTGGCGCTAGTTTCATCTCAATCAGACCAGTAGATTTTCCACAATAAGTTTTTAAGCCTTAAATTTAAATATGTTGCTTTCACTTAAAAATTCATAACTTAATATTTTCACTTAAACTGATATATGAAAAAATTATATGTCGTAGTATTCTTCGAGATGGTCGTTTTGACAGCTCACTTGAAACATTCTGATATGTATTTCATCCAGAAGAAATTATTGAACAAATACAAAAACTAATTAAAATTAGTTTTTAAATTCATTTTGAGCTTTTAAAAATTATAAAAATTACCAGAGGCTTCAGAAAAATATTTCCTTCTTAGGTAAAATTATATTCCTCATATCCAGCATGTATAAAAATTTAGAACGCTTTTTGGCTCCGTTTCAATCGATTATAAAATCAAAACGATCAAGTTAAATAGATAGAAAATAGTGTGTTCTTTAACCGATTGTTTCTTGTGTTTGCAGGTACCGATTCTCGTGCACCAGCACCCTTGGAAGCTCTAGCTCTAGTCCCAGCTCACTACAACAACCTTGAAATATGTTAGTCACAATGAATTCTAACTTTAGAAATTTAGATAATGTACTTAATGGAAATACCGCATGCTCAAAGCATGGGATCGGTATCATAGTTGTTGGACTTCAAACCATTGCTCAGAACTGACATTCTCTGTTGAGGTTTCTGCCTTGACTTTTCAATAAGCGAAGCTCTTTGGAGTGTTGTTAATGCCTTTGAATATCTCTGGAGTGAGACCATAGTGCATAACTCTATTGGTATGTAAGTCGGTCTATCACAACCGCCAGTAGCATCTTTACATTTGGAACAACGGGTTCACATACCGTATTGAAACATAATGAGAGAATGATATACCGTGTTGACATCATACTACTGGAACGTCCTATCGAAATTGAATGCTCGAAAGTAGTTGGCACTGGACTAGGTTTTTGGGGTAACTTATATTAGAGAAAGTGTAGGAGCAACCGCAAGCCATCTACACATTGCACCGTACCGTACCGACCGTCTAAAATGAAATGTACCGCCTAAAGTGAAGTGAGATCCGCCCGGGTGAGTGCCCCCCATGGCAGGAGATGTGCTCAATGGTTGCACACTATACTTTCATATATAAGTCACATAGTTTCTAGCTTTATTACTGCATATTTGTCCTTTTTATTGTTACTACATCTACATGGTTGTCCTACTATTGTCATCACATTGCATGCTGGTTAAAATATTGTTGCTACCATATTACATATGCCATGCCACAGTTGTTGCTCTTGTACGTTACTTTTCGTACTTACACAGTCACATTTACTTTATGCATTGCACGCGCCTTACCTACCGCACCTGAGCAGCCAACAATACTTTATTGTCGTACTTATAGCTACAGCGGTAGCATGCTTTACTTGCTTAGCCTGCTTTACACTTGCACTACCACAGTACAGTTCGTTGTCTTCTTTCAGTTCTGTTTACCTTTATTACGCAGTTTTGTACGCCTTGTCACAGTCGTTGCTCAGTACTTTACTTTTCGCGCAGGTTTGCTTGTACGTAGTTACTTTTGTCACTTACTTTAGCCATACTTGTGCACTGATTCTTTTCTATGTTTAGAATTATTGTGACTTAACTACGGTTCTATTTATGGCACCGGCATAGACGAACAGATCGAAGAAGCGGCCCCTGAGTTTGAGGAGCCAGAGTTTATTCCAGAGACTGCTGATTTCTGGTTGCTTGAGTTGGTGTGCGTATTATATGCTATTATGTATTTCCTTTCCGCATTTCTTTTCTGTACTTCCTTTCATGTATTAGGTAAGAGAGTGTTGTTTGGTATTGTACTTTCAATTATAGACTGTAATAATGTACGCTAGTTTGGGTATTATTGTATGTCTCTGCATCATGGCTATATTGATTTCACTGGTGATCTGTAGACCTGCGAATAAATCAAATAAGTAATGGCCTCCCTGAGAGCGGGTCGTTACAAGTTTGGTGGCCCATGCAGGTCTGCGCAAAATACCTCGTGAATAATATAGTAAGATCAGGATGTACTGTATATAATACTCAACGAAGCTGACAATTTTTCTATGTATGCAGGTGTGACACTCAAAACGATAGATAGAAACACTTCTGAGAGTCCCAACGGAGCTGATCTGTCTGGAGATAGCAACCAAACCAACAACGGACCACTCCCATTGTGCATCAAATATCTGATGTCGCACTCCGTGAGCTTGTTCACGCCTTACGTGGGGAACAAAAGCACGAAGGAGGAATACAACAATTTAGGTCGATCCGTCCAAAGCCTTGGAATGATTTGGACGGTCCTCTGAAGGCCAAAGAGTGGCTGCGAAGCACTGAAGATGACTTAAGAGCAGCTCAGATCGCGAAATACGCATGGGTGGACACTGCCAAATTGCAACTGACTGGCGGAGCTTGGATTTGGTGGAATTCAGCTGAGCGTCACCTGCAACGACCAATTGATTGGGCGACATTCACTGATCACTTCAACACCCAATACTTCTCGCCCGAAGCACAGATGGAACTGCAAGTCCAGTTCGTCAGGTTGAAACAAGGTTCCATGTTAGCAGAACAATATGATGCTCAGTTCACTTTGCTTAGCTGATTTGATCCAGGGATGGTTGACACCCCTCTGACCCGAGCTCAACACTTTAAGCAAGGGATAAACATTGAGATTCGACGGAATTTGGTCGGATGCCAACTCTGCACCCATACTCAAGTCCTAGCTGCAGCTCGCGAGCATGAGTTTATCGAAAGAGAAGAGAAGCGAGAGCAGTCCATGGCTGCCCCTCCTCAAAGGTCGCCACCTCCAACAACTACTGCTGGACCCAGCCATCAACCTTCATCCAACCAGATGCATCGCCCAATCCAGTAGACTCAATTTAAGAGACATGCACCGCCACAACGTCCAGTGTGTCACCATTGTGGTAGGCCCGGACATATGAAATCGGAGTGCCGATGGTACCTGAATCTATACCAGATTTGTGGATCGAAGGATCATCTTGCTAGGGATTGCCCAGATGTAAGAGTACGAGTTACTACCACTGCCACAGCTGCTGCCCCTGCTGGAGACGCTTCTCATCGACCACCACTGAAATGACAAGCCTACACAATGATCGCAGAAGATGCTGAAGCCATCAGCCAGGCGATTAAAGGTATGAATTATCACTTTTAATATTGTACTTGTTCATTTGCAATCAATACACAATACCATTATATCATCGTAATTTCGGCTACTTGAGAAATCAAGGCAGCTATTATGATAATACTAGTCTTGAGACTAGCTATGAAAGCTATGGTGATGTCAATAGTATGTATTCATATATAACATCTCTTGTTTTCTTGATACTATGATATCACATTATATTTCATGCTATTAACAACTTATTTTCCTAAATCGTTATCATTCATCAAACTTTCTCGTTGATCATTTAATTGCTTAGGCAATTATCGGTCTTCTAAATTCGAGGACGGAATTATTTTAAGGAGTGTAGGATGTAACGACCCGTATTTGTCAATACATCTATTTACGTATTTCACGTATTTTCACATTTTTAAAAGTATTTTATAATGGTTGATCAGAAGTTTTATATCAAAAATGATTTCAAAATTCTTTATAAAAAAATCTTGAAGCATCAAACTAGTTATGGTGTATTCAAGTAAGTTCAAGTTTCATCAAATACCGCTAAATAATTTTTATAATAGTTTATTTTCAATTATTAATGTTTTATATGTATGAATTAATTTTCTATATAAACATCATCAAAATGTTTTCAAACTTCTACAGTGTGATTCTATGATCATTTAGTGCTCCCCATTTTATTTTCGTAATTTTCTGAAATCAAATCGACCTAGAACCCGCAAACCCGCATCCTAAATGTTTTGGCCTAAAACTCGTATCCCCGTAGCTCAAACTTCGAAATGGGTCTCGTTTTCGCAATCATCACGACGATACGGACCTGTGGCTATGTTTTCGTAATTTTTCGGAGTCGTATGCGAAAAACGGGGTAGTATTACTAATTACAATCACTAATGACTTTTTACTCTTACCTTAACGCATATATCTACCGCTAATTAATCCCCAAACCCACCTCATTTAACCCGCTGAATGGGTTGGTCAGATCCAACATGCCAACCCATTCCATTAATTTACCATCATTCAATTTATATTAAACTTTATATTTATATAATTTCTAACCTATATAACTACCCTACCCCCCAAGCTTCTCCCATAACCCAGGCATTCATCTCCCCTAACTCTCACTCTCTCCAGCTCTCTCGTTCGAATCCCACACAGCCCGCACACACAACCCCCCTCTCTCTCCCCCTCTCCTCAGCCCCCTCCCCTCCTTACCTCGTCAGAGAGCGCCGACGCTCCTCCATCGTGCCCCACCGCTCCGCCCACCTCTGGACCATCGTGGCACCACACCGGAGTGCCCCTTCCCATAGCCTCACGTCGAGAGCCCCCCCCCCCCCCCACACACACACACAAAACCCAAACATCCCGAGCAAACACCCCCGCCTCTTCTCCGACTGTCGTCACCCGCCTGGAGTGCCTTCACCAAGCTCCGACCACCATCGAGCCTCTACCACCGAACCAGAGCCCCTCTCGCCCTCCACACAGCGTTCCGCCGCCGCTCCTCCTCCGTACCCCAAGCCCGCCGCCGCAATTGCCTCCGTGCAGCACGCCCGCAACCCCGCCACTCTCCCATATCTCTCTCGCTGCCTCCCTCCAGCGGACTCACCGTCGACGTCGCTGCACCTGCCGCCTGCTCCCAGCAGCCCCCACCAACATCGACGCCGTCGCCTCCCTCTTCGATGACGCGCCACCTCAAGCCCTCATCCAACCTCGCCGCCCCCGGAGCTCACCACCGCCGCGAGCTCCCCTATCTGCTCTTCGACCCTGCCGCAACACCGCCTAGCGCTCCGCCTCCTGCACCCATCGCCACCTCCACTGCCCGACGTTGCCGCCCAAGAACCCCACCGGAGCACGCCGCCTGCTCGTGCTCCGCCGCCATACACACGACGCCCCCCCCCCCCCAAACAAGACCCCATGCAGCTTTTAAAGAAGGAGGTGAGTTAATAGGTATATGTATTAAAATACGTATATACGTATTTGTATATTAAGAGTATATAGTATTTTATAAAATATTATAGTAATTGGTTTTAAATTCATAACTAATTATACAAGCCTCAGAAAATTACAAGACCAGGCACAGAAAATCAGAAATAACGTTCTGGACCCATTGGCGCTAGTTTCATCTCAATCAGACGAGTAGATTTTCCACAATAAATTTTTAAGCCTTAACTTTAAATACGTTGCTTTTACTTAAAAATTCATAACTTAATATTTTCACTTAAACTGATATTTGAAAAAATTATATGTCGTAGTATTCTTCGAGACGGTCGTTTTGACAGCTCACTTGAAACATTCTGATATGTATTTCATTTAGAAGAAATTATTGAACAAATACAATAACTAATTAAAATTAGTTTTTAAATTCATTTTGAGCTTTTAAAAATTATAAAATTACCAGAGGCTTCAGAAAAATATTTCCTTCTTAGGTAAAATTACATTCCTCATATCCAGCCTGTATAAAAATTTAGAATGCTTTTTGACACCGTTTCAATCGATTATAAAATCAAAACGATCAAGTTAAATAGATAGAAAATAGTATGTTCTTTAACCGATTGTTTCTTGTGTTTGCAGGTACCGATTTTCTTGTACCAGCACCCTTGGAAGCTTTAGCTCTAGTCCCGGCTCACTACAACGATCTCGAAATATGTAAGTCACAATGAATTCTAACTTTAGAAATTAAATAGTGTACTCAATGGAAATACCGCATGCTCGAAGCATGGGATCGGTATCAGTTGTTGGACTTCAAACCATTGCTCAGGACTGACATTCTCTGTTGAGGTTTCTGCCTTGACTTTTCAACAAGCGAAGCTCTTTGGAGTGTTGTTAATGCCTTTGAATATCTCTGGAGTGAGACCATTGTGCATAACTCTATTGGTATGTAAGTCGGTCTATCACAACCGCCATTAGCATCTTTACCTTTGGAACAACGGGTTCACATACTGTATTGAAACATAATGAGTGAATGATATACCGTGTTGACATCATACTACTGGAACGTCCTATTGAAATTGAATGCTCGAAAGTAGTTGGCTCTGCACTGGGGTTTGGGGGTAACTTATATTAGAGAAAGTGTAGGAGCGACCGCGATCCATCTACACATTGTACAGTACCGTACCGACCGTCTAAAATGAAATGTACCGCCTAAAGTGAAGTGAGATCCGCCCGGGTGAGTGCCCCCCCGTGGCAGGAGATGGGCTCAATGGTTGCACACGATACTTTCCTATATAAGTCACATAGTTTCTAGCTCTACTACTGCCTACTTGTCCTTTTTATTGTTACTACATCTACCTGGTTGTCCTACTATTGTCATCACATTGCATACTGGTTAAAATATTGTTGCTACCATATTACATATACCATGCCACAGTTGTTGCTCTTGTACGTTACTTTTCACACTTGCACAATCACCTTTACTTTATGCATTCACGCACCTTATCTGCCATACCTGAGCTGCCACCGGTACTTTACTTGTCGTATTTATAGCTACAGGGTAGCATGCTTTACTTACTTAGCCTGCTCTACACTTGCACTACCACAGTACAGATCGTTATCTTCTTTCAGTTCCGTTTACCTTTATTACGCAGTTTTGTACGCCTTGTCACAGTTGTTGCTCAGTACTTTACTTTTCGCTCAGGTTTGCTTGTACGTAGTTACTTTGTCACCTGCTTTAGCCATACTTGTGCACTGCCTCTTTTCTATATTTAGAATTATTGTGACTTACTGATTCATGGTAAATATTACATATTTAGCCCCTCATTTAGCCCCATTTTGTGCATATATGGTACTTATTTGGTCTCTAATATGATCGCATTTTGAATACCCTTAATTATTAGAGCAAACTTTTATTCTATGCATAAAACAGTAAAATATTGAGTATTTTTGCCCTTTTGGTATTTTTTTCATGGCTAGATTTCGATATCACGATTCCAAAGACTATTTATTTGTATTTTTCTGAGATCTGTGCTAATTACTATGAATTTTTGAATGCAAAATACCAATTAATTGAGGAAATACGGCTGAAATACGCCTAAAATACGGATATACGGTCGCACCGTATGCATGCTGATCCAACACCGCCACGTGGCATCATCCTAGAGGCTCCCTGCTCGAACCAATGTCCCAGATGAAGAGCGGCACGATACCTCGTCGACCGCTCGATCAAGATCCAGCGGCGGAGATCGTTCCTGCCCAAAGCAGCGCACTCATCGAATAAGCAGCGACGTGGCGCAATCTTAACGAGCGACAGCTCGATCGGACGACGAAGGAACTCGAGAGTGAAGTGGGCGACTTACATATGCCGCAGGGGCACGTGGCGAGATCTTCGCTATTCCCCGCGCAATCCAACGGCGTGGAATGCTGCAAATACATGCAACACGAGGCTGATTTTAATTCGAATTCGACGGGCGACACGACTGCATCTAGGCCGTTGCTTTGAGATCCAACGGCCCTCGTTGACCCCACAATTTGAAAGAAGAATACGACCCGCTCGGTGACGTGGCTTAATCCTCACCATCGCCTCAAGATCCAGCGGCCCACATTTAATCTGAAGCGAACTCAGAGACGAATTCGGATGCGGGCACGGATCCGATCCGCAGGGCGACGTGGCAGCTTCACAGGCGATCCCGCCTTGATCCAACGGCCAGGAAATGTTGTGACTTAGGTTTACGGGTTTGAGTGAGTTTTGAAGTGGATTTGAGCGAAATTTTAGGATCCGCGACCGACTTAAAATCCCTATAAATACCCTAGTATTCCAGAGAGTATTCACACCTGTTTGGAGAGTATTTTGAGCGTATTAGAGGGGCTACAGAGCGTATTGTTGTGAGATTTTCTGGGGCTTTGGAAACCGAGAACAGAAGCTCTTACAGAAGGAATTCAGAGGCTTTTTGAGGAGTTTTGGTTATAGAAATCCAACTTATACCTTGTATTTCGCGTATTTAGCATGTATTTTGACCTTTTGATCATGTATTTGCTAATGAAATTGAGTTTTCATCTCTCCATGCATGGCTAATACCCTTGTGTGTTGGTTGTGATGTAGTTAGGGTGTTGTAATCTATGGTTTCTACATCTTTTCGCCCTATTTCACATGTTATATCACGTATTTTGCTAGATTCTACACGTATTATTCAAGTATTCTCTTTGTTGGTGTATTTGGATCGAATCTGATATTTTCGCACTTATTCGTGGCGTGATCCTTGCGGACATTGCAGTGACCCTTGCGGGCACATGAATTTAAATTCTTTATGAAGCTAGTAATTTACGTGATTATATACTGCATTTTGAATGATCTTTTATTGTTATATTTTCCGACGTTCTCATACCATTGCGGGGTGAAAAGTCGAGTTATAGAAAAAACGTTGATAACCATTGATTTCACATACCCTAACGAAATCACAGCTGGCATGCTCCTCTCATTGGTTTCCTATATCGACTCACCGTACACGTTTTAGTATTACTTTCTCGTTTACTTAAAACCATCATCACGATTATCTCATCTTCAAAAGGTCGTAATTTTTCATCGTTTTATTAATCTTTAGAAACTGATTCTTTTGGTTTACAGGTCGACTGTCACGTGGATTCGATACCTGACTTTCCAGGTTTACTACTTGATCGATCTCCTACACTTGGGAGTAGCGCTCACATCTTTTGAGAAGAGTCACTTACCTACGGTTCCATTTATGGCACCGACAGACGATGAACAGATCGAAGAAGCGGCCCCTGAGTTTGAGGAGCCAGAGTTTGTTCCAGAGACTGCTGATTTCTAGTTGCTTGAGTTGGTGCGTATTATATGCTATTTGTATTTCCTTTCCACATTTCTTTTCTGTACTTCCTTTCATGTATTAGGTGAGAGAGTGATGTTTGCTGTTGTACTTTCAATTATGGACTGTAATAATGTATGCTGGTTTGAGTATTATTGTACGTCTCTGCATCGTGGCTATATTGATTTCATTGGTGATCTGCAGACCTGCGAATAAATCCAATAAGTAATGGCCCCCTGAGAGCGGGTCGTTACAGAAATGGTCATTGGTCTTGGGCATTACATATTTTTCCTCATTACAATTTCTTCCAAAAGAAAAAGAAAAGTGCAGGAAAAGTAAAATGTGAGACTAAACATCCAATCGAAAACCACAATTAGCCACTGATGCAAAATTTGTGCTCATAAAATATGATTATATCACATCATATGCATCACAGATTCAAACAGGATAAATACATCATATTAAGTGCTTAATAATTAATCGGACCACGAAACGATGTCATACATCGTTAGGTTACATGACGGCAGAACGGTCGTAGGATCTTCATAATTTTTAAGCTAATGCTCGCACAACTAAGCATAAAATGTTTTCAAGAATATGTGGCAGAAAAATATGATGCAATGTATATAAATATGATCCTAAACACGGACATCATATATATAATAATATGCTATAAATAAGTTGTGTATATAGTGGTCAATTCAATTAAAATTGAATAGTGCCCTCAAATAATTTGTTTTGAAAGGAAAAAATAAACTTTCCCTTTATGCCCTTTATTATTCCCAAAAGTCAACATTTGCCCCTTGCTTATCCTCGTATTTTTCCATATTTTTTCTCATTTATTTCATTAATCATAGGCCCATAATCACCCTCCCCCTTTTTTCTTTCTATTCTTTTCTTTTTCTCTTTTTTTTGGGCATGCGGGCCAAAGCCCGCAGTGCCTTTTTTGTGTGTCTTGCAGGCCGAGACCCATAGACTGCAGCGGGCTTCAGCCTGTATCTGGGTTTTTTTTCCTTTTTTTCTTTGCGGGCCGAAGCTCGCAGCGTTCGGCGGGCTTCAGCCCGTAGTGTGTGGTTTTCAATTTATGTGGCATGCGGGCCGGAGCTCATAGACCACTGTGGGCTTTAACCCGCATCACTTAAAAATTTCGTTTTGGGGCATATTGCCTAATTAGGTTTTGGGTGAGCGACGGATTTAGTGGCCGCCGCTCCCCGTGGTGGTTCTCCACTGGTGTAAGGGGGCAGTGGGGTGGCCATCGCATAAAGCGACGGCTCGCTGTTGTAGGGCAGCGAAAGCCGTCGGCGTTAGGGCAAAAAATTTGTTGTTTGTTTAAAACCCTAGATTGGGGGTTTTGTCATCGCTAGGCGGCAACGTGCCACCGCCACTGAGGAAGTGGCGGGGTTACAGGGGAGGGGGAGGGGGAACGCGCCTGTCGACAGCATGGTTGACACGGCTGTCGTCGACGTGGTTGCCTCGGACGGCCATGGGGTATGCAGGGGGTTTTTTATTTGGGAAAACCCCTAACGTTTTTGCCGCCTCTCTAGGCAGAGGCGTGCCATCGCCGCAAGGGGCACACAGATGTTTAAGGGTGGGGGTGGTCAGTTGTGCCTGATCCCCCTAGATTAGCGGTAAAAATCCGTCGTCTAAGATCTAGGAATCAAATTTTTCAAGATAAAAATCAATTTTTCCAGTTCGATCTTGTGAGATCTATATCATAGGCATCATGATCATGAAAAAAATTGCATCATTTTCGATATATCTCAAAGATCGAAGAAGACGAGCGCGTAGAGGTGGATGACGCCTGCGCGCGATGGATCGAACTTCTCCTTCCGAGATTTTGCAACGAACGGGTGTTCAATCTCAGAGACAACGTGTTGATAACGTGTTGTGGACATATTTTCTGGGTAGACCCCATGCCTTTATTGGTGGATACAATGGTGGTGGATACAATGATCTATGATTTCCTGTTTGATGATAACAAACCTTCATGAATATTTTTGATGTGTTTGTTAAGTGTTTTCAGGGTCAAATAAACATGGAGCATATAGTGGCAATCTTGCAATTTATACATAATGGCAGTGATGTAAATACAAGCAAGAGATGAGGAGAAGGCAATCTCGTGATTAAGAGAATCAGACTTGGACAACATGACATGGAGGGATAAGAAGCTAAATTCAAAAGGAGACTCAAATCAAATTCAAATCAATTTGGCTTAAGAGAATTTCACTTGGTCAAATTTGGTTTAATTTGGATTCAAATTAGATTTATTTTAGATACAAAAGAGTTCTATTTATCATAGGAGATTGACCAAGTTCATTGCACCAAGAAGAAGAGATGGAAACAAATCAAATCAAATCAATTTCAAGAGTTCTAGTAGATCTATGAGAATCAAATCAAATCAATTTGAATTGGGGTTCAAAGGAGTTTGGATTGGGCTACAACTCCTGGATTCATACCACATATATAACTCCTATTTCTACAGGGAAAACCCCCAAGGAGAGAGCACAAGCAAACAAGACCGGCCCTAGGCTTAATTCCCTTCGTCTTGGCCGAATTCCTCTCCTCCAAGCTTCAAAGATATCATCAAATTCACACAAAGAAGAAGGAGCTCGACAGACGACGCTGAAAAGTGCATAACCTCCTCCACAGAGCTCAGATCGACGAACCGTTTGCGTCGGGATGATCACAACTTAATGCTCTACGCTATGGCCAAATTTCTCCATCATCTTCAAGCCTTATTGCAAGCACAAGGAACCATCCATCATCGGGGTCAAAGAACTCAAGCAAGGAGGCACATACAAGCGTCAAGACATCTCCTACAAAGATCTCACACCAAAGCTTCTTGAAACCCTCCAAGCAACGTACTTCAAAGATCCGATATTTCCTCTCTACAAGAGCATTAAAATCAACCCTTTCTTATTCTTCAGTCAAAAAGGAAGAGCTCACGATTCCAACGAGTATTTATTCGGAGTTTTCTAAGCACTGGGTGATTTACTGTATTTTCTGGCAGACTATGTATCTGATTACTTTGTGCACAGACTACTATCAATTCGACCAGAGAACTGCTTTACCCACATACCAGATGCAGCCAGATTTGCGCAGAAATTGTTGGACGGCTATAACTTTTGATCCAGAGATTGGATTGAGTCACCGTTTGTGCCAGTGCGAAGCTGACGACATGCTGATTGACAGAGATTATTCAAACATTACAAACTGAGCACTCTAAACTCTTCATCTTATTATTATTTGTGATTGAGTTGATAGATCTTTGTATTATTTACACTTTTCATTTTTGGGGTTATTTTGGGCTCTTGACTGGTTGGGGCTAGCAAGGAAAAGTTTTCGCTAGAGTGGTAGTGTTTGACACTTTGGAAAGTGAGATATAGACTTGGTGAGCTGAGTGTTCGGGCACGAAGTTCTGTATGGTTTGTATCTTGACATTATTATTCTAGTGATTACTTTGGGGCTGGAGTAGGTCCGGGACGATCGAACCAAGGTAAATACTGTATGCACTCTGTGTTTGCTTCCACTTTATTATTTTTGCACCATATTTGCTCTGCGATTATTTGACTGTTTAGGCAAAAGTTTCTTATATTCGCGAAAATTGTTTATAAGCCTATTCACCCCCCAGGCTTAGATCACGATCCAACAAGTGGTATCAGAGCAGGTTTGTGGATCAAGTCTAGAAAATATGAATACCCCTATGGATAAGGCAGTGATGTCCAAATGGTTTAATCATTTCAATAATCTTAATCCTGCTAATATTTCTTCCGATCAGAATATTACTAATTCAATGTGTTGTTGTCATTGCAGGAAACATGAACACTCTATGGAAAACTGCCTAGTAATGAAAATCAATTCTTTGGTGAAGAAGGGGAAGCCACTTGCAGTCACAAGGGACGGCGATGATAATCTTGATGAGGAGCAAGCATTAATGGCTAGAAAATTCAGAATATATATCAAGACTCCTCAGGGAAAAATCTGAAATGTCCAAAAGGTTCAATCGTTTCATCTAATTTAATCATGCAAATAATTCCTATGAACAGAATATTGTTAATTCAGTGCAGTGCTTTTATTGTAGGAAGCAATGTCATTTCATGAAGGATTGCCTATTGATGAAAAGTAACTACATGGAGAAGAAGGGAAAATCACTTGTGACAACATGGGATGAAGATAGTGAGGACGAACCACAAGATAAGACTACCCGCTCTTCTCTATGCTTAATGGGAGATTTTGATGAGGTAAAATCATACACTAAGGCATACACTAAGGCTGAACTTGAGAATATTTGTGAAAACATGCACGATGAGATTGATAGTCTAGAATCTGCTATTGAATCTTTGAGAGACTCTAATTATGCATTGCAACAAGATAACTATCATATGTCTTTAGATGTTGAAAATTTGAAAGCTGAAAATGACACACTTAAGGCTACACTTGAAAAGATTAAGAAGGAAAAACCTGTTATGCATGAAACCATAAAGTGTGAAACATGTCCCAAGCTTGAAATTGAAATAAAGACATCTAATAAGAAAATAGTTTACATAGAGAAGAAAATTGAAGAGCTTAAAAAGATTGAAGAAGAAACGAAAAAAAGCCTTCATAAGTAGAAGCACTTTACTTGTGAACGAGAACCTTTATTTGAAATCCAATGTCTCTGACCTAGAGTTGACCATCAATAAATTTGGAGTTGGAAAACAATCACTAGATATTATCCTTGGAAATCAATTGCATGGCAACAATAGGCGAGAACTAGGATATGGATTTATACATGTTTAAAAGCTCAAAACGAACAAAAGAGTTCACAATGAAATCATTAAGGATAAGAATGTTTTTGGAAAATGCTATACTTATGGGTGTGTTGGTCATACTTCTCATCACTGCATATATAGGAACAAAAATATGAAGTTCAAATAAGTACGTCTTCCTAAAGATTTTGTGACTAACACTAGTGGACCTTGTTGAATTCCAATGTCACACATAACATCTTCCGTGTAGGTAAGATGGAGGGGCAATGAACTATGGATTGGACGTTGCATTTTATTGAAGTTCCTTAGCCAAACGCCAACACGAAGGTATGATTTCTTGTTTGAGTGCATTGCATACCTTCATAGGATTTTTGGTGTGTTTGTATTTTCTTGGTGTGATATTTTTTTGTTGTGTGTGATTTTTTTGGAGTGTTTATTTTTTTTGATTTTTTTTGTAAGTCATAGAAAACTTTGAAAAACATAAAAATTTGAAAAATTGAAAGAAAAAAGAGAAAGTGCAAAATTTACAAAGATGGAGCTTATGTTTACCTCTCTTTCGATTATCAAAATTGCACTTTTGAATGATATTCATATCCATGTAGAAATCGTGTATTATTGTCATGACTATAATTGCATATTAGACTTTCTAAGAAATTTTCAATAAATTGAATAACTTGATTTCTGCACATTTACACTACACTTTCACGAGATTAATTGTTATTGCACGTTTGGAATTGTTTTCATGAAATTTGGGAAAGTGTTTGTCGGTGGATGAATTAAAAAATATTGAAAACATATTATTCTACGGGATATGAAGTATCTTACCTTGTATAAAAATTAGAGCTCATGAATAGAAAAGAAAACAATGTGTTATTTTAAAAAGAATGCATATTAATGAAATAGAAGAGAAAAGAAAGAGCTCTGTATGAAAAATGGATACGGTCCATGGCAATGAGACAACCCACAGATATCCAACTTATGCTTTAAGATTAATCTTTAGCGTTGGTGTTATATCCGTCAAGCAATGCCACCCCTCGTCTAAGAGTCCTTGTAGGATATGTATGGGTGTTGGTAACTTGAACTCATGTTTCTGAGGTGGGAAAACTCAATTCTGAAAGAGTTTATGTTATATGGAAAGTAGGTTTGATTGGTTGATTTTCATGAAACCTCTCCCTATGCACTTTAACTTTGGTCATCACACAAGCATGAAGGTGTATTAGTCTTTGTTATGAGATTAATTGAATAACAAGTGGTTATTTCTAAATATCTTAATGCAATCATATGTCTTGATAATAATGTTTTATTTTACATTGCATATGACATGGACTTCACAAGTGTTCTTTTGATGATAACAAAAGGGGGAGAAAATGTGATAGACTTGATTATGTAAAGCATATTGATAGGGGGAGCAACTTGATCAAGGTAAGCACATTGATAGTGGGAGCAACTTGATAGGGAGAGCATGTCAATAAGGGAAGCTTGCATTTGATTTATATCTTGTTGACATGCATCATCACACTTCACAAACACATATCACGATGTCATTATATTGAGCATATTGATCAAATCTTATTGCAGTTTGTCATCATCAAAAGGGGGGAGATTGTTGGATACAACGGTGTTGGATACAATGATCTATGATTTCTTGTTTAATGATAACAAACCTTTATGAATATTTTTGATGTGTTTGTTAAGTGTTTTCAGGGTCAAATAAATATGGAGCATATAGTGGCAATCTTGCAATTTATATATAATGGCATTGATGTAAATACAAGCAAGAGATGAGGAGATGGCAATCTTGTGATTAAGAGAATTGGACTTGAACAACATGACATGGAGGGATAAGAAGATAAATTCAAAAAGAGAATCAAATCAAATTCAAATCAATTTGGCTTAAAAGAATTTGACTTGGTCAAATTTGGTTTAATTGGGATTCAAATTAGATTTATTTTGGATACAAAAGAGTTCTACTTATCTTAGGAGATTGACCACATTCATTGCACCAAGGAGATGGAAGGGAAACAAATCAAATCAAATTAATTTCAAGAGCCCTAGTGGATCTATGAGAATCAAATCAAATCAATTTGAATTGGGGTTCAAAGAAGTTTGGATTGGGCTACAACTCTTGGATTCATACCCTATATATATGACTCATATTTCTACAAGGAAACCCCCCAAAGAAGAGAGCACAAGCAAACAAGGCCGGTCCTAGGCTTAATTCCCTTCATCTTGGCTGAATTCCTCTCCTCTAAGCTTCAAAGATAACATCAAATTTGCACGAAGAAGCAGGATCTCGACAAACGACACTGAAAAGTACATAACTTCCTCCACAGAGCTCAGATCGACGAACCGTTTGTGCCGGGACGATCATAACTCAATGCTCTTTGTTATGGCCAAAGCTTTCCATCATCTTCAAGCCTTACTGCAAGCAAAAGAAACCATCCAACATATGTGCCAAACAACTCAAGCAAGGAGGCACATACAAGCATCAAGTCATCTCCTAAAAAGATATCAATCCAAAGCTTCTTGAAACCCTCCAAGCGAGGTACTTCAAAGATATGATATTTCCTCTCATTAAAATCTACCGTTTCTTATTTTTTAGTCAAAGAGGACGAGCTCACGATTCCAACGAGTATTTATTCGGATTTTTCTGAGCTTGGGGCGATTTAATGTATTTTCTAGAAGACAGTGTATCTGATTACTTTAGGCACAGACTGCTGTTAATTCTGCAGAACAGAGAACTGCTTTACGCACATACCAGATCCAGAAAGATTTGCGCAGCGATCTTTGTCAGGCTATAACTTTTGATCCAGAGATCGGATTGAGTCGCCGTTTGCACTAGCGCGAAGCTGACGAAGTGATGGTTGCCAGAGACTATTCAAACATCATAAACTGAGCACTCTAAACTCTTCATCTTATTATTATTTGTGATTGAGTTGATAGATCTTTGTATTATTTACACTTTACGTTTTTGGGGTTATTTTGGGCTCTTGACTGGTTGGGGCCAGTCAAGCAAAAGTTTTCGCTAGAGTAGTTGTATTCGACACTTTGCGAAGTGAGATATAGACTTGGCTAGCTGAGTGTTAGGGCACGAAATTTTGTATGGTTTGTATCTTGACATTATTATTCTAATGATTACTTTAGGGCTGGAGTAGGTCGGGGGCGACCGAAATAGGGTAAATATTGTGTGCTATCTGTGTTTGCTTCCACTTTATTATTTCTGCACCATATTTGCTCTGCGATTGTTTGATTGTTTAGGCAAAAGTTTCTTATATTCGCGAAAATTGTTTATAAGCCTACTACCCACCACCCACCACCACCCGGCTTAGATCACGATCCAACATTTATTTATAGGGGATGTGAGAGTTCAAACATGTATAAGATACAATCATTCAAATAAATACAGTCTTATCATCTCACATCATATTCTATTTATAACAATAACGTAATTTTTTCCGGTCTAAGTTATCTTTTGTGTTTTAAATTGAGTTGAATGGGCCCCAGCTGGCCAAGGATGAATTTCCTCCTTAGCCCGCTAATGGTCCACCCAACCCCATATTGTTTTTGAATTTTTTGGGATTTGTTTGTACACGTGATGGATGATCACCACACCAAAAAAATCAAATGAATCCAATGCTGGTTGACCCTCGATCTACCTGTTACAAATTCAACGGTTGTAGAACATAGATCATTTTGCAACGGATGGATTGAGAGTCAAATACCCCTATGGCTCACCCATGATTGTGTACACCACCTTGAAAAAATTCAAAAAAAAGGGTTGGTGGGCGGAGTGGTCCAAGGAGGAATTTCCTCCTTGGCCTGTTGACCTCATTAACTTCTTTTTTATTTTTATGGATTTTTAGTATAAATTTGAGAATTTCTTGTAACTAGGCATGGCAAAATGAAACTTACCCGACCCAACTCGAAACTGATCTCCTTAATCGGGTATGAGTCGAGGTCTAAATTCCCAATCGACCCGGTCGACCCAAATAAAATCTGGGTCTGGTGCGGGTTTGACCCGCCAACCCAGATTCACCTAGATTCTACTCGTTTTATTTTATATTTATATTTATATAACAAAATTGATATCCAACTGTAAATGGGAGTTTTGGTTAGGATGTTTGAATTTGGGTTCGAATCCCTACATTGTCTCTTTTTTGGTTATTTTTCAAATCTTACTTCTAAATTTACATAAAAATATAATGGTCTTTCATCATCACCAAACCATATAGCTCAGTTGGCTGGCACTGTTCACGCCTTAGTGTGATATGCGGTCTGACGAGGCCGGTGATTTATTTAACACATTTTTTGAAAAGAAAAAAATTTGGTTGGGTCGGGTTCGGGGTAACCCGACAATCTGTCAGGTTGGATTCGGGTATTAAGTTCTTTATCCGGATAAATCCGGATCGGGTTCGAGTATACCCCTAAATGTATCGGGTCAGAGCTAACCCGGCCCGACCTGAATCCAACTCGGCCCGACCCGACCTGTTGGCACTCCTACTCAAGTGCTTGTAACTAAAGATGCGATCTTGTGTTTTGAAAGGTGCATGTTATATACATCACAAAACTTGCGGTGTATGGAGGTTTTGATATGACACTTGCTGTGACAGATTTTCCTTAAAAGGCAAAAAAAATTTGAGCACACCGTAATTTTTGAGGTGTATATAGTCTCTATCTTTTGAAATTTTTGGTTTTGACTTGTTTTCAAGGGAAACATCCTTGCATGGATATTCAGAGATTCAGAGCCATCGATCAGCTAAACCCATCATGTGTCTCGTTGGAAAATGCCCGGTTTCCAAACAAATTCAAGAGATTTGCTGGCAATGCTTTATTTGAGCCATCATGAATCGTAAGCCGATAATGTTGGCTTCGAATTGAACGAAACCCTTATGAGTGTTGTAGATGAACCAGATCTGATGTGTGGGTGAGTAATTTGACTGAAATGTGGGTATTTGGATTGAGCGCAGCTTCAACGATATGTGCATGAATCGTTGGGCATTCACAAGGTGAATTCGAATTGATGTTAGTGTCGGAGGTTAACCAAAGGGCGCCATCTGGTGGCACGGGGTCGAGTGAGGCCAAATCTGAATGTCAAGAAAGTCGGAAGGTCCGGTTGAGCTTAAATCTCGAGGAGAAATGAGAGAAAGATTTAAATTTGTTCAAAAAAGAGAGGAATGGGGGCTAGGGCATGCTTTGAAGGTATTTTTGTGATTTGGTAAGAGATTAGGACATAAGCTTGAACTTCACTTGGCAATCCAAAAAATCACCATAGAAGAAAGATAAGAAAGATAAGCACGTGATGAAAGAGGGCTAGAACGTCATTCTTACTTTATTTTGAAAAAACGTGAGAAGTTGAAGATGGATATAGCATACAATCTATACAGTGGGATTAAAAGGTATTTTCGTAATTGTTTCCATTGATAATAATAAAAATATCATAAAATATCACATGTTTTTACACATGTGAATTTTTCAGTGATGAAAGACAGCAAAGTGCATATTATAATCCAACGAAAAAACAAGGTATATATGTACAACAATAGTCAAACTTTAATATATTTATTATTGTTATCAATCAACTATTGGGGGAGGAACCCCCAGCCCTTTATTTATAGGCATGGTAGGAGAGTAGAAAGATAGAATACATAGATATGTGCGTATATCTAAGATGCCCGCAATCCTAACCGACTCTGGTTATTTCCATTCACAACACTCCCCCTTATCCAGCCATAGGTGTGGGCTCTGCTCAAGAGTACTTCGGGATTCTTAGCGTAATAAGAGTCTCACATGGGGTGGATACTTCAGGATCTTGAGTTGGTGAGGTTTGCCTCGTTAAAACCTTTAGCTATGGAAAACCCTGTGGGAGAAACCATAGTTAAGGAAAAAGAGTACACACGCTCTTTAACTCCCCCTGATTTGTACAAGTGACTCTGCTCATGAATACTTCTGGATTCTGAGAGTCACAGAGGGGTGGATACTTCAGGATCCAGAGTTGATGTGATTTGCCTCGTTAAAACCTTTGGCTATGGAAAACCCAGTGGGAAAAACCATAGCTAAGGAAAAAGAGTACAAATTCCCTCAACTCCCCCCTGATCTGTAAAAGCTCTTAGGCTAACAGATCTCTTAGGCGTATCTCATCACTCCTATTTACAACATTCTGAAAATATACACAGATTACAAATATTATCACCATCAAGCTGTAACGACTGCTTTTCATGTATCTGGATTTAATATAATATAATATATGTTTTGGTGGATTTTCTCCTCTTGTGTGGTTTCGTCTCCGTAGATTTCATTTTCGATCGATTCGTCGTATTTTCTCGCTTCTTCCTTAGGATCGTCGATTTCGAAGTATGTCATTCGTGACGGACTTCATAACGGTCGTATCTAACTATTAGATCAAGCCTAGGAGTCTTAGGAATCGATCCCGGGGCCCCGCGCTCCGTATCGGAACTTTTGGTGCTCATTAGCCGGTATAAGAAGGGGCACCGACCGACTAGATGACGATCCAGTCGGTCGGCAATCCTTCTTGGACCGACTAGTTAGCTTTCTAAATTTCTCAGGAGTTACTGTTTATCGTTAGTCGGTCTAAGAACGTTGGTTGACCGACTAGGTTGCAAACTAGTCGGTCAGCAATGCTTCTTGAACCGACTAACTCATCATCTTAATTTTGTATCAGTTACTGTTTACTCTTAGTCGGTCTAAGAACGTTCATCGACCGACTAGATGCTAAACTAGTCGGTCAGTACTTGTTCATGGACCGACTAACTCTAAATCCTATTTTCGTTCAGGAGTTACTGTTTACACTTAGTCGGTCTGCGTTGGTCGACCGACCGACTAGTTGCCAAACTAGTCGGTCAGTGGTTGTTCTTTGACCGACTAACCAGTGTTAAAACCCTAATTTCTGGGCAGCCGCCAGCCCAACCTATTTAAACCCAACCCAAACGTTTTCTTCTTCCCCAACACGACCCAAAACCCTAAAATCTTCTCCCTTGAGCCCACATCTTCCTCCAAGCTTCAATCCTTCATTCCAAGCCCTAACTCCATCATCCAAACCATCCATTCACCCTATCTACCTCTCATCTTCCCCAAAATCTCACCAAATCCATCAAAATCCATCAAATCCCCCAAAACCCTAGTTTCCCCAAACTTCTCCATTTGCTTCCAGATCTGATCCTAGGGTTCCCCGGAGTGTTTCTTCCGCCTCCTCTCGGTAAGAAATCGATCTACCGTTGTTTTCATATCCTATTGTAATTTTTATGAAACACTAATAAAATACTTGTGTTTTGATGATTGTTCCCTATAACAGCGATCCCCCGTAGGTTTGCATCCGCGGAAACAAACTTTCGTAACCGTCATACCCGGTGATAGGCAAGTGAAACTTGCCACTTAGGGTTTAGGCCATGTTTTAGGCCATTTGCTTGTTGTAGGCGTAAAAGAGGCTAGGCGACGAAATGATACTCGCCTAGGCGCAAATTAGGGAACTAGCTTGACAACGAAGCTAGTTCCGACATTTAGCATGTTGCACAATTACCATGTTATGTTTACTTTCCATTAACGGTACGCGAATTAATTGTCATGTCATTCCATTTTTAAGTGTTGCTGTGATTGCGTAGCTTTGCTACGATGTTTGTGTTCCTGGCTCGTGTTCCAGAAGCGAGCCCTGTAGTTAGAAACCCCAACGCTCGGATACCGGCTAGGTGCACCCCTATGCCAAATACACTTCCTGGCTCGTGTTCCAGAAGCGAGCTCAGTGAGTTGGAAATCCCAACGCTCGACACATATGGGTGGGGTAAGAGATAAGCGGACTGAGCCCCGAGTTGGCCTGATCCGCCACTCCGGCCAGCAGGTGGACTCTCGAGTGCACAAGTGATTAATAGTGATAGAGATAAGTGGACTGAGCCACGAGATGGCCAGCAGGTGGACTCTCTATGCACTAAGTGATAAGTGATAAGTGTGATTAATAGTGATAGAGATAAGCGGACTGAGCCACGAGATGGCCAGCAGGTGGACTCTCTATGCACTAAGTGTTAAATGATAAGTGATTAGTGATTTGGTGGCTTTTGCTACATTGTGCGTGCTTGCCTCTCTTTTGAACTGTTGCATCATACTTAACTGCCATGTCATTGCTTAACATTATAAGTGCTAGGTTGCTAGTTACTTTCAGTTTCCTTGCTCAAGTCTTTTAGACTTGCTGACATGTGCCCCTTTCTCTTTTGGGTGACGCATGTTAGACCTTGAGCCCGAGTTGCTTGCTGAGGGTGAGGTGTTTGCGGACGCCGAGCTTGCGCCCGTGTTGGACGAGGAGTACGTGGACACTGGGGACCAGTCCTAGTGTCTTCGTTATGTTTTACTTTTGTTAGACTGTTGTTTTGTTATCGGTGCGTGGCACCCATACTCTGTTATGTCGTTGCTTTTGTTTGGCCTTATTCTGGGCCCTTAGACTCTTTCTTTTAGCCTGGAGGCTTTTCTGTGATGTTGAATACTTTGTGGACAACCGTGGGATTGGTATTTTATATCCGTCTCATATTATTATTATTGTTGTTGTTTCGTTTGCAATTACAGGGACATGCTTATACTAAATTGACGCTTATCGGGTTTGGGGCTTCACCGCTCCACTCCCGTGCGGACCTTTTCACGTCTCGCCTCCATTTTAGGGAAGCGGGTCGTGACAGGTTTTAGTGGTGGCCCATGCAGGTCCTTCTGTAACTGCGATTTTTGGAATAGCGATAATAATATTAGAATGTCCAATAAACTAAGTTCGACGTCCGAGTCATAGGCTATGAGTCTAATCTGATTCGTTCTCTGTGTCATTAGATGGCAGGAAGGCGTTTCACCCGTGGTCGGGGCAGCGGTGCGCTCCCTCATGATGAGGAGCCTGAGCGGGAACCCACCAGCGGTGAGATGATGCGGATGATGCTGCAGATGATGCAAGTGCAGCAGGGCGTGCTTCTGCAAGTCCAGAATGCCCCACTTGCTCATGCTGCCCGGGCTCTTCCGGATGCCCCTCGCTCTGAGCCAGGAACAAGCAATTTCGGGAGCTGGGTCCCGCATATTTTGATGGTTCTGAGGGTCCTCTGGCTGCCGATGAGTGGATTCGGAACATCGAGGACAATCTGAAGATGGCCAAGATCACCCCGGCTGGATGGGTTGATTTGGCGAAGAGGCAACTCAAGGATAACGCCAGAAATTGGTGGGATGCGGAGGAGAAGATGTTGGTGGAGCCGATCGCTTGGGCTACCTTCAAGGTCAGATTTGAGGGTGAGTTCTTTCCGAAGGCTGCCAGAGAGGAGATGCTGCAGCGTTTTATTGATCTGAAGCAGGGGAACTCGTCGGTGGACATGTACCACAAGGAGTTCATGAGGCTGAGTCGGTTTGCGCCGAAGATGGTGCATGATGCTGAGGAGCGAGCTCAGAGGTTCCTGCAGGGACTTGCTTCGGAGCTCCAGAGCTTTGTGACCTCTTCTGACCGGGAATCTTATCAGAAGGTTTTGGTCGCTGCCAAGAGGCAGGAGCTGCTTGTGAACCAGAGGAAGGGGTCTATTGTTGGTACTGGGAAGAGGCCTTTGGAACAGGCGAGAGCTGTGGTTAGGTCTGGATTCAGGCCGAACCAGCCTGCTCAGTTTAAGAGGCCAGGAGGGCCAGTTCGGAGGACTTGCAATTTCTGTGGCAAGGAGGGCCATATCAAGGAATCATGTAGGAAGTACTTGGGGCAATGTATTGCCTGTGGAGATCCCGCCCATGTTCTCAGGGAGTGCCCGAGGTTGAGGCAGCCTTGGAAGGCACCTATTGTTGCCCCGCCGTTGCAGCAGAGAGCCCCGGTGCCCGCTGGTCGTGGGGTACCCCTTGTTCCGCAAGGGCATGCCTTTCGGCAGGCGATTCTGCAGAGGAGGCAGGCATTTCTGATGACCGAGGAGGAGGTTTTGGCCATGGATGAGGTCGTTGCAGGTAACTTCCAATCTAGTTGTTCCTTCCCTAATTAGTTGATTGTTAAAATTATGTTGGATGCTTGTGTATGAATGTTGCTAGAATAAGATTTGATTGATTAGACTGTTTATTAGGTGTGGTTTTGGTTTGCACGTTCCCTGCCCGAGTCCTCTTTGACTCTGGTGCATCGATGTGCATTTTGGCCCAGAGCTTCGTGGAGAAGCATTCCTTGTCGACGTCCCCTCTCTCCAAGAGTTGGAACATCGTTACAGGGAATGGAGTAGTCACGGTGCATCGTGGATGCAGTCCTTGCTCTGTGGTGGTTTGTGGACATGAGCTTTATGCTGATTTTATTGTCCACAACATCACCAACTACGATGCGGTCTTTGGGATGGATTGGCTTGCGAGCTTCTATGCTACGATCGACTGCAGGAGGAAGAAGGTGGTGTTCGAGATTCCCGGACATCCAGTGTTTGAGTTCAGTCGTGGTAGCAGTTCGCTTGGTCCTGTCAGATTTCGGGCCCGGCCGATGGAGGCTGTGGCTATGCAGATGGAGCTGGAGTGGCCAGCTGTGGTGCGTGATTTTGGCGACGTCTTCCCCGAGGAGATGTCCGGTTTGCCGCCTGATCGAGCTCTGGAATTTTCTATTGATCTCGTTCCAGGTGCGCAGCCGATTTCGAAGGCGCCGTATCGTATGGCACCTGCAGAATTGGAAGAGTTGCGGAAGCAGTTGGATGAGCTCTTGCTGAAGGGTTATATTAATCCTAGTGTGTCTCCGTGGGGAGCACCGGTGTTGCTGGTTAAGAAGAAGGATGGTTCGCGTCGCATGTGCGTGGACTATCGGGAGTTGAATGCGGTGACCATTAAGAATAAATACCCGTTGCCTCGCATCGATGATATTTTTGATCAGCTTGGAGGTTCGAGGGTGTTTTCTAAATTGGATTTGAGGAGTGGTTACCATCAGTTGAAGGTGAAGAAGGATGATGTTCCAAAGACAGCGTTCAGGACGAAGTATGGACACTATGAGTTTGTGGTTATGCCTTTCGGTGTAACTAACGCGCCCGCAGTTTTCATGAATCTGATGAACCTGATTTTCTACGACTTTTTGGATAAGTTTGTCGTTATCTTTATTGACGACATTCTGATCTATTCGAAGTCGGAGGAAGAGCATGCCTCGCACTTAAGGACGGTGTTGGAGATTTTGAGGAAGCATCGGTTGTATGCTAAGTTTTCAAAGTGCGAGTTTTGGCTGGATCGAGTTGCTTTTCTGGGGCATGTGGTGTCTGGAGATGGTATTTCTGTGGATCCCGAGAAGATTAGGGCCATCAGGGAGTGGCCTGTTCCGTCGTCTGCATCTGAGATTCGGAGTTTCCTTGGACTTGCTGGTTACTATCGGCGATTCATTAAGGACTTTTCTCGTATTGCTGAGCCGATGACCAGGTTGACGCGGAAGGATATTGTTTATGTTTGGTCGGGTGATTGTGAGAGTGCTTTTGGTATTCTGAAGGAGAGGTTGACGACTGCCCCTGTTCTTGTTGTGCCTGATCGCAGCGGTGGATTTGAGATCTTTTGCGATGCTTCTGGCAAGGGTCTCGGTTGTGTGTTGCATCAGCACGGGCATGTTGTGGCGTATGCGTCACGTCAGCTTAAGGTTCATGAGAAGAATTACCCGACGCATGATTTGGAGTTGACTGCCGTTGTGTTTGCTCTTAAGATTTGGAGGCACTTCCTGCTGAGTGAGAAAGTGAAGATTTTCACCGATCACAAAAGCTTGAAGTATATTTTCACTCAGAATGAGCTTAACATGCGACAGCGTCGGTGGTTGGAGCTTATGGCGGATTATGAGATTGATTTGCAGTTTCACCCTGGCAAGGTTAATGTGGTTCCTGATGCTTTGAGTAGGCTTCCAGCGGTGATGATTTTGACCTCGCAGTGGAGATTGCAGCAGAATTTTTGCGAGTCTGGTGTGGAGATTGTTCTTCCTGGAGAGGCTTCGTCGTTGATGTACATGCAGGTGCAGTCGACAATCGTGGATCGGATTAAGGCTGGCCAGGCTGAGGATCCGAAGCTGGTGAGGATTCGGGAGCAGGTGGAAGCCGGTCTGCGGACTGACTTTTTGATTCATGAGGATGGCTCGTTGAGGTTCGGAGCCAGGTTGTGTGTGCCAGCTGGGGACATCAGAGAGGAGCTGATGGTGGAGGCACACAGTTTGCCGTATTCTGTGCATCCTGGTGGCACCAAGATGTACCAGGATCTTCGTCTGATTTATTGGTGGCATGGTATGAAGAGGAGCGTGGCTCGGAGTGTAGCCAAGTGCTTGGTTTGCCAGCAAGTGAAGGCGGAGCATCAGCGTACGGCCGGGTTGCTACAACCGCTTCCGATTCCGGAGTGGAAATGGCAACACATCACTATGGATTTCGTGACTGGACTACCTCGGAGTCCGAAGCAGAATGACGCGATTTGGGTGATCGTAGATCGATTGACCAAATCTGCGCACTTTATTCCGTTCCGAGTGGGACAGTCCACTGAGGCTCTAGCGAGGAGATATATGGAGGTAAAATCCTTTTACTCTCCGTTTTTATTTCCTTTTCCTAGTTTGGATAGTGATGTAACGTGAATCGTGCAGGAGGTCGTGCGACTTCACGGAGTCCCCGTGAGTATCGTGTCTGACAGAGACACGAGGTTCACATCTCAGTTCTGGCAGAGTTTACAGAAGAGCTTGGGTACGCGTCTGAGTTTCAGCACGGCGTACCATCCGCAGACGGATGGCCAGTCCGAGAGGACGATTCAGATTTTGGAAGACATGCTGAGGGCGTGCATGTTGGATTTCAAGGGTTCGTGGGAGGACCATCTACATTTGGTGGAGTTCTCTTACAACAACAGCTTCCAGACGAGTATTGGCATGGCGCCTTTCGCCGCTCTTTATGGGAGGAAATGTCGATCGCCATTGAGTTGGGATGACGTTGGTGATCGGGAGTTGTTGGGACCTGAGATGATCGTGGAGGCCGTGGATATCGTCAGGAATATTCGGGAGAGGTTGAGAATTGCTCAGGACCGTTTTAAGCATTGGGCGGATGCTAAACGTCGTCCTTTGGAGTTTCAGCCGGGCGACCATGTGTTCTTGAAGATTTCCCCGAATCGTGGTGTGATTCGTTTCGGGAAGCGTGGGAAGTTGAGCCCGCGATACATTGGACCATTTGACGTTTTGGAGAGGGTTGGCGAGGTAGCTTATCACTTGGCCTTGCCGCCATCTTTGGAAGGAGTTCACAATGTTTTCCATGTGTCGCAGCTTCGTCGATACATTAGCGATCCGTCTCATGCGGTAGATTTTTCGGAGATTACCGTTCGCCCCGATATGACGTATGACTAGCATCCAGTGCAGATTCTGGACAGGCGTCAGAAATCGCTTCGGAACAAGATTGTCAATCTTGTGAGGGTGATGTGGCGACACGGCTCACCTGGAGAGTCTACTTGGGAGAATGAGGATGAGATGCGAGAGCGTTTCCCACTTTTGTTTTCGGACTCGTGAGTTTTTGGGAATTCCGAGGACGGAATTTTTCTTAACTTGGGGAGGATGTAACGACTGCTTTTCATGTATCTGGATTTAATATAATATAATATATGTTTTGGAGGATTTTCTCCTCTTGTGTGGTTTCGTCTCCGTAGATTTCATTTTCGATCGATTCGTCGTATTTTCTCGCTTCTTCCTTAGGATCGTCGATTTCGAAGTATGTCATTCGTGACGGACTTCATAACGGTCGTATCTAACTATTAGATCAAGCCTAGGAGTCTTAGGAATCGATCCCGGGGCCCCGCGCTCCGTATCGGAACTTTTGGTGCTCATTAGCCGGTATAAGAAGGGGCACCGACCGACTAGATGACGATCCAGTCGGTCGGCAATCCTTCTTGGACCGACTAGTTAGCTTTCTAAATTTCTCAGGAGTTACTGTTTATCGTTAGTCGGTCTAAGAACGTTGGTTGACCGACTAGGTTGCAAACTAGTCGGTCAGCAATGCTTCTTGAACCGACTAACTCATCATCTTAATTTTGTATCAGTTACTGTTTACTCTTAGTCGGTCTAAGAACGTTCATCGACCGACTAGATGCTAAACTAGTCGGTCAGTACTTGTTCATGGACCGACTAACTCTAAATCCTATTTTCGTTCAGGAGTTACTGTTTACACTTAGTCGGTCTGCGTTGGTCGACCGACCGACTAGTTGCCAAACTAGTCGGTCATTGGTTGTTCTTTGACCGACTAACCAGTGTTAAAACCCTAATTTCTGGGCAGCCGCCAGCCCAACCTATTTAAACCCAACCCAAACGTTTTCTTCTTCCCCAACACGACCCAAAACCCTAAAATCTTCTCCCTTGAGCCCCCATCTTCCTCCAAGCTTCAATCCTTCATTCCAAGCCCTAACTCCATCATCCAAACCATCCATTCACCCTATCTACCTCTCATCTTCCCCAAAATCTCACCAAATCCATCAAAATCCATCAAATCCCCCAAAACCCTAGTTTCCCCAAACTTCTCCATTTGCTTCCAGATCTGATCCTAGGGTTCCCCGGAGTGTTTCTTCCGCCTCCTCTCGGTAAGAAATCGATCTACCGTTGTTTTCATATCCTATTGTAATTTTTATGAAACACTAATAAAATACTTGTGTTTTGATGATTGTTCCCTATAACAGCGATCCCCCGTAGGTTTGCATCCGCGGAAACAAACTTTCGTAACCGTCATACCCGGTGATAGGCAAGTGAAACTTGCCACTTAGGGTTTAGGCCATGTTTTAGGCCATTTGCTTGTTGTAGGCGTAAAAGAAGCTAGGCGACGAAATGATACTCGCCTAGGCGCAAATTAGGGAACTAGCTTGACAACGAAGCTAGTTCCGACATTTAGCATGTTGCACAATTACCATGTTATGTTTACTTTCCATTAACGGTACGCGAATTAATTGTCATGTCATTCCATTTTTAAGTGTTGCTGTGATTGCGTAGCTTTGCTACGATGTTTGTGTTCCTGGCTCGTGTTCCAGAAGCGAGCCCTGTAGTTGGAAACCCCAACGCTCGGATACCGGCTAGGTGCACCCCTATGCCAAATACACTTCCTGGCTCGTGTTCCAGAAGCGAGCTCAGTGAGTTGGAAATCCCAACGCTCGACACATATGGGTGGGGTAAGAGATAAGCGGACTGAGCCCCGAGTTGGCCTGATCCGCCACTCCGGCCAGCAGGTGGACTCTCTAGTGCACAAGTGATTAATAGTGATAGAGATAAGCGGACTGAGCCACGAGATGGCCAGCAGGTGGACTCTCTATGCACTAAGTGATAAGTGATAAGTGTGATTAATAGTGATAGAGATAAGAGGACTGAGCCACGAGATGGCCAGCAGGTGGACTCTCTATGCACTAAGTGTTAAATGATAAGTGATTAGTGATTTGGTGGCTTTTGCTACATTGTGCGTGCTTGCCTCTCTTTTGAACTGTTGCATCATACTTAACTGCCATGTCATTGCTTAACATTATAAGTGCTAGGTTGCTAGTTACTTTCAGTTTCCTTGCTCAAGTCTTTTAGACTTGCTGACATGTGCCCCTTTCTCTTTTGGGTGACGCATGTTAGACCTTGAGCCCGAGTTGCTTGCTGAGGGTGAGGTGTTTGCGGACGCCGAGCTTGCGCCCGCGTTGGACGGGGAGTACGTGGACACTGGGGACCAGTCCTAGTGTCTTCGTTATGTTTTACTTTTGTTAGACTGTTGTTTTGTTATCGGTGCGTGGCACCCATACTCTGTTATGTCGTTGCTTTTGTTTGGCCTTATTCTGGGCCCTTAGACTCTTTCTTTTAGCCTGGAGGCTTTTCTGTGATGTTGAATACTTTGTGGAAAACCGTGGGATTGGTATTTTATATCGTCTCATATTATTATTATTGTTGTTGTTTCGTTTGCAATTACAGGGACCTGCTTATACTAAATTGACGCTTATCGGGTTTGGGGCTTCACCGCTCCACTCCCGTGCGGACCTTTTCACGTCTCGCCTCCATTTTAGGGAAGCGGGTCGTGACACAAGCAGCTGCTGAATCCATAAACTCTGGAGAGATGTGCTAAGTCTCGTCGCCTCTGATGTGGTCTTCAAACTATATAGTCAGCTCCACAAAACCAGCATCTAACCCAGTCGTCACTGGGATGTGATGTACCATCAGGCGCCCTAAAATACACCATTGGTGTGATTCTGGAATGGTGAGGATCTCGGAATGATAGGATGATGTTGCCTTCATAAGTTGCTTTGCATATTTGCAGTAGATGGTCATCCCAGTGTGGGTACCCGTTCTGTGATTTCTCAATATAGGGACCGGACCTGTAACCTGCATTTGCATAAACATTGGAGAATGCTACTTCATATTGTAAGTCCAAATCTTTCGACCCTTGGAGGAAGCGCAGAAGGCTTAACTCCAGTCTAATGGCCCTTTAGGTACCAACTATCTCTGGCTAATGAGTTTACTGCAATTGCTCTATCGGGACTCGTACAGTTAGCCAGGGGTGCCTGATTGCACTTAGATAAGGGACTTTAGGACCAGTTATATCATCCCCCTCTTCCAACGATCGGAAGGTTTCTTTTTGTTCATACATTAAGTATACTCCCATGGGTGTACTTTTGATGACAATGGTCCTTTTAATTTCTCCAACGCACTTCTGGGCGTATGTAACAAGATTCTAAGAGCCATGACTTTATATTTGCCTAGGTCTTTTTATTTCATGTTTAAAAGTCAGGCTTGAACAGATGTCTCGGTTTTCTCTTCAGGAGATCCGATGAGATTTTAGTTGTTTACAACTATGATCTCAAATCCTGCTCTTTGCTCAGATGCAAATACAACCTTCAGTAGGAATCATTACTTTGTCAAGCGATTCTCTTGGTTGTACGTTATTTTTATTGTTTTTCTTCAATAGAATAGATGTCCCGAAGTCTATTCAGGCATTTAAGGAAATGTGGAAATTATCTTTACCAAGATGTCCATGAAGGTATGCCGTCACAACATCCAATAACAGCATATCCAAAATTTCCTTTGCCAAATCGTAAGGTATTCGCTTTTGATAACTTAGGGATACTGATGCATCATTTATGAGACATGCTCATTTTAATGTGTTCGATCCCTAGTTTCAGCGAAATTTTCCCTTGGGCTATAGGTTGTACCTTATAGCATACGATTTTGTATTTATTTTTCTTATGTGTGCAATACTTTTTTTATCCACAGGTTTGACACCTTTTGGTGTCTGGACTTCAGGTCCGAACATTTCACGTTTCATAAGTGAGTCCAGCTCATCTGTTATTGCCCCGTTCCACATTTGGCCAATCTCTACGTTTGCCTTCTAGCAACGGAGTATGGAACGATAATTTATAAACATCATCGCTTTTGCGATGTATATGGCAATATGATACGTGAATACATTTTCGACAATTTATGTTCTATGTCCAACACCCCCCAGTACGTACAACATTTACTTTTCAATTTTACTTTTCCTTGGCAGTTCCTCTGTAGTGGATTCCGGGAAGGGTGAGGGTGTGGACATGAGCTCATTGTCCTGTGGTAGTATTGTCTTAAGGTCTCCAGGAGTTTCTATCTTTGGAGCCTTGTGGTCTGCCTCTTTTCTGTTGAGGATTAGCCACTCTGCTGCTGGTCGATTGCATCCATTCTCGGGGATGTCAATCCTAGCTGGAGTTTTTACAGCAGTGATGTGTGATCTAACAATCTTCTGGTTGTCAGTAAATGAGTTCGGTAAGTGGTGAACATTGTTCTGTGGAGGATCTTCAGGATCGCATCTTCACATTTGTTTTGTTATCGAATCATAGTGGGTCAAGCTTTTTGTATCCCACGTTAACATTTGCTTCGCGCCAGATTTTCCAATATCTGGGCCTATTTTGGGGAAACTCGTCTCATCGAAATCACAGTCTTCAAGATGTACCATAAATGCGTCCCCCGTTTGGTGTTCTAGGTATCTTATAAGTGAGGGTGAGTCAAACCCTGCATGGATACCTAGGCGACATTGAGGACCGTTTTGGTCCTCTGTGGTGGTGCAATGGGGATTTAACATGCGCGACCGAAGGTTCTCAGATGAGAAATGTTCGGTGGCATTCCATATTCAAGTTGCAGTGGAGACTCTGACCTCCAGAGGGTCTTTTATTTACGATGCAGCATGCAGCATTTGCATGTCCCCATGCATCCATCGGTAATCGGGATTTAATGGACGTTCAATCTAGTGAAGTCAACTTATCAGTGACTCTGCCGACCCATTTTGGGTATGAAAATGCGGCACTCGAATATTCATTTTCTATTCCCGTTGCTTGGCAGTACTCTTGAATTGACCGGGAGGTATATTTCCCAACATCAACCAGACTTATTTGTTATATTTTATTGTTTGGGAAATGTGCCCGCAACATTTTTATTTTTGTGCCAATAGCTTTGGAAAAGCTAAGTTGCGGGTCTGTAGTAGACACACATACGAATAGTCTGAGGATGCATTTATCAGTACAATGAAGTACTGAATAGCCCACTAGGGGATGGATTTTATCCACATCTATCTCATTATATTCTTTTTGAGGAAGCGTGGAGATACTTTTTCAACTTTTCGTAGAGATGGCCTTGTAATTGGTTTTCCCTTATAGCAAGAGATGCGAGGGAATACTCCCTTCTGAAGAATCTTCTGGTTCTTCAGGTCATACCCATAGGATAAGATGCAGTGCATTATCACTGATCCTGGGTGGCCAAGTCTATCATGCCAGAGTAAAAACTCGGCTGATGTCGGGCACTTCGGGTGCTCCGTTTAATTCTGCTTCCTTTCTCCGAATCTTTGTATGGTAGAGGCCTATAAGGCTCTCAAAACGTTCAAATATGGATTTTACTCCTTTTTTCTTGAGACGTTACATACAGTAATTTGTTTTTCATTTACATTTGATGTTTCCAATGGAAATCCGTTGAAACGGATGTCCTAGAAACTTAGAAAGTTTGTTTTGGATTTCGGAGAGATTACTGCATCTTTTATTTTAGTTTTTGTGTCATTTGGAGAGCAACGATGTTGCGATCCCTGGGTCTTCAATATGGCCCTGATATTGGGCTTTGTATTGAAAAATCGTATGTGTTTATTGTCTACTAATCATTTATGAGAGCAGTTTCATCTATTAAAAGATGAATCGTTAGGCACATGCATATTCGGATAAACATTTTCATTTATTGTCTACTAAACATTTTATTCCAAACAGATTGCGTAATTCAAATGCTCTCATAATATGAAATGTTCTAAACAATTTGCTAAGATAAAAAATAGAGGCTAATTAAGCATGTCATCATTTTCGAAGTCGTCAGCTGTAAACTTGACTGGAGCATCAGAGGTCATCAGGTTTGTTTCAGCTTTATTTTTCTTGTTCTCTTTATACAAATCCTGGAGATGTTACGGAGTTTGGCACACTTTGGACCAGTGGCCTTTCATGCCACAGCTATGGCACTGGTCTTCCCATTCCCTCTTGGGTTGGGGTGCATCATCTCTATGTTTGTCATTTCTGTGCCACGTGAACTTCCGCTTACTTTCATTTCTTCATCGATGGACTTGGCCCCTAGCCTTTTTGTTCTGTCCCCCTTTCTGTGGTCTTTCTTTTCTTTTGTTGTCTCTCTTCTTTTGAGAAGAAGAGGCATTAAGAGCTTTGGGATGGGAGCAGTGCTAGAGGTGCGCATATTGTGAGTGGCGAGGAGAAGCTCTCTGTTTTGTTCAGCCATGAGTAAACATGACAGTAGCTCAGAATACTTGGTGAACTTGCATTCACGGTATTGCTGCATGAGTATCGCATCTTTTTCATGGAAAGACGTATACGCCTTTTCCAGCATGCGATCTTCTGAGACTTTCTCACCACACAACTTCAGGCGTGAGGTGATGCTATAAAGTGCTGAGTTGTACTCAGCAATGGACTTAAAGTCCTGCAGTCTCATGTTCTCCCACTCTTATCGTGCCCTTGGGAGTATAACATCTCTCTGATGTTTATACATGTCCTCAAGGGCAGTCCAAAGCTCAAGTGGATCTTCGACCGTAAGGTATTCAGCCTTTAAGGTCTTGTCCACATGGCGACGAATATAGATGATGGCTTGCGCCTTCTCTATATTGCTAACATTTTCTTTTTCTGTCACAGCAGCAATGAGGGACTTTCCCCGCAGGTGAAACTTTACATCTAGCTGCCAGCTTAGATAGTTTCTACCTGATGCTTCCAGCACTTTGAAATCAACGCTTGCAATTTTAGCCATTTATCTAGCAGAGCACAAACATGCATGAATTAATATTTAATCAAAGATAACATTTTCATGAGGAGGCAATATTTAATGAAAAGCTAAATGTGTGGATCGGCCAGTCCCACAAGAAAGAGTCCAAAGTCTAAAGTCCAAATTATACAAATTTGCAGCTTAAATACAACTTTGGAAACCCCGTGGGTCCCATATGATATCTGCAGCTTCAAGCGTGGCCTCCGTCTTCATGGAAGTTGGTCTTCTTTCTTTGACATTTACATAAATTCCTCACTACAATTTCTCTCAAAAATAAAAGAAAAGTGCGGGAAATAAACCGTGGGACTTAAACAGCCGATCCAAAAACCACATTTAGCAATTCATGCAGAAATATTGTGCTCATCAACATTTTCATTCACAGACATCGCATGCAGTTATATTCACATGAGGATAAAATATTTAATCACTTAATAATTATTGGACCACTGGGCAACGTCATACACCGTTAGGTTAGGTGACTAACTGCAGAGCGGTCGCAGGATCTTCCTAATTATTAAGTTTTAAACATAATGCACAACCACGCATATAATATCCACATAATTTGCCAGAGATGTAAAGCATGTAAAAATATTACGATGTAAGGGTTGTATAGTAAATGGGTTTTAATCAATCAAATTGATTAAGAGCCCAAAATAGACATTTTCGTTGAAGAAGGAAAATGGGTTTTCCTTTTTGAATCATCCCAAATATCCCCCAAAAGTCCCCAATAAGCCCTGATATGCCAGATAATCTCCCCATAATTTACTGTGATTTTTCACGAATTTATTTGCCCTCAAACGCCCTTTTTTGAATTGATTTTTAGCCCAAAAATTGCCTTTTAAGGCTTATTTATAGCCTTTGCCTCCTCCCCCCTTTTTCTTTTTCTTTTTCTTTTTTTGTAAGGTAGTATGGCCTGCGGGCCTGAAGCCCGCAGGCCGGCTGCGGGCTTCAGGCCCGCTGCCAAATTATTTTCCCCTTTTTTAGGGGTGTGGCCTGCGGGCCTGAAGCCCGCAGGCCGGCTGCGGGCTTCAGGCCCGCTGCCAAAAAAGGGGATTTTTTTGTGTTGGGCCGAGGAAAAGCCCACTAGGGCTTTAAGGGGGCGGCGGCTAGGGTTAGCCGACGTCGCCGCCCACGTTCTACCGCCGGCGGCGGGATAGGGGGGAGGGCGGGCGAACCGCCCTGCGGGCGGTCGCCGTCGGCCGCCCCCCGCTGCAGGCAGGGGGGCACAAGGGCGGGCAAAAAACCACCCTTGCGGGCGGTTGCAGAGGGCTACCCCCCGGCGGCGTGGGGGGGCACGGGCGGTCGGAGACCGCCCTTTCGGGCGGTAACGTACGCCTCCCCCTGCTACAGGAGGGGGGACAAGGGCGGGGGAACCCACCTTGAGGCGGTTGCTAGTCGGCCACCCCCCGCTTCGGGCGGGGGAGGCGAGGGCGGGGGCGCGCCGCCCTATGGGGCGGTCAGAAAACGTGGCCCCCCTTCGCTACAGGCGGGGGGCAAGGGTGGGGGAGCGAGAACCGCCTTACGGGCGGGGGCGCGAAGCGGCGGCCGGCGACGAAACGTCGGCGAAGCCGAATCAAAGGGGAAAACCTCAGACCATATTAAAAATATGATTTTTCGGTGATAAATTACATCGTTTTCAAGGCGACAATCGATCCCCATACCGATCTTGCGAGATCTAGGGGTAGAGCAATCATACGTATGATTAAAAACATCGTTTTTAGTGTTTTTACCTCTATATCCGTCCTCCAGATATAGCGACGGTTGCACGAAGCCCTACACGGATGACGACGCTCGATTGAGGAAGCCTTGCACCGCGCTCGTGGATCTCCCGTCTCCTATCGCCTTTGCCTTTGCAACGAACGTAAAGAATTTTTGTGGAAAGAAAAATTTTAGAGGATCATGATGCTAACGTGTTATGAATCAACTATTGGGGAAGGAACCCCCAGCCCTTTATTTATAGGCATGGTAAGAGAGTAGAAATATAGAATACATAGATATGGGCGTATCTCTAAGATACCCGCAATCCTAACCAACTCTGGTTATTTCCATTCACAACAATTATGCAATTAAGCCATTAAATACGATGACAATTCTTAACAATTTTGTGTATAATTGTTTGGCTAATTTTCAAAAACTATATTTATGTTTCACCGTCTCCCCATAGTACTACATTTAACTTTGGAAATAATAAAACTACCGTCAACTTTACTTTTCCCAAATTAATGACAGGAACTTCATTAGTAGAAAACGGTCTCATGCTGAAATTACATTCCCCAACGTTTTATAAGTCTCAAAAACCACCGCAATCTTTGACTAACATTTCAAAAACTCTGTATTGTAACTGTTGAATCATTGGGCCGGCACTCGAGATGACCCGATCGACGGATGACTAAGGCACACGGG
>CM061142.1:706644277-706706781 GCA_030789695.1 Scilla litardierei
TCACTCCCGACAAATGGTCAGGAAGTGCCGAATGTTTCACTAAGTATCATAAGGGTACTAAGATGAAATATTCATTTTTTTTGAAAAAATACGTTTTCATACGTTTTGAAAAATACGTTTTCAAAAACGCTTTTCCGCTGCAAAGTACTATAAGAGTACTAACATTTGATAAAGTGAGGGAGAAATATTGAAAGTTACTCTAGATGGTGATTGGAAACAAAGTGACCTTTCCGATTCTAGAGTAACATCTTCAATATTTTTCGAAAGTAACTTATCAAATTATGAATATCATTCCAAGTGGGAGTTGATTTTAGAACTATCCATATGGGATATTCTATTATCATTTCAAGTGGGAATTATATCTGAAAAATACGTTTTCAAACTCGTTTTCCGCTGCTAGTACTATAAGAGTACTATTGTTTGATAAGTGATGGGGGAATATTGAAGGTTGTTCTAGATGGTGATTGGAATCATAGAGACCTTTTCGATTCTAGAATAACATCTTCAATATTTTTCGAAAGTAACTTATCAAATATAATATAATTCCAAGTGGGATTTGAATTTTTAGAACTATCCAAATGGGATATTCTATTATCATTTCAAGTGGGAGTTATATTTTAAGAATTTTTATGCAATGTTTTGATCAAACCTTCGGTTTTGTGTCTTTTGCAGCATTTTAAAAGTAAAATGTCTTCCGCTTCAAAGAATATCGTCGCTGAGTTAAACAGAGGTGAAAAACTCAACGACGATAATTACAAACTTTGGTCCATTAAGATACAATACGTTTTAGAGGAGCAAGAAGTGCTCGAAACTCTAAAGAACGTAATGATTGAACCCAGGTTGGGCACTACGGCCCAACACCGAAGAGACAAGGAAGCTTTTGATGCTTGGTCTCGGAAGAACAAGATAGCGCACATTACGTTATTAAGCAGTATGGCTGATGACATAATGCGCATCTTCCGAGAACATGACCTAGCCATGGACATATGGTCCAAGCTAGAGGAGAAGTTCGGTGGCACATCGGTGTCCAAACTTCGCGCCTTAACTATAAGGTTCGATTCATATAAGAAACGTCCAGATCATTCCATGGGGAAACATCTGCGACATATGGCGAACCTTATCTCGGAGTTAAAGGACGCAGGTCATGTGCTCACTGATGAGCAACAAATCCAAGCAGTCATACGTTCCCTACCAAATGGGTGGGATCAGATGAAGATGCATCTCACTCATAATGAGAGCATCAAGACCTTCAACGATGTTTCCAAGCACCTCGAATTAGAGGAAGAGCGGCTTGCGGCTGCTAAGCCAAGTGCAGAAATGCACATGGCTGCTAGTTCCTCACATGGGGGAAAGAAACGTAAAGATCGTTCGAAGTCTTCTAATGAACGTAATAAGCAACCTGAGTCTACCAAGGAACCCAAACATAAGGGTGGGCACAAGAAATGGCACAAGAAGCAAGACTTGAAAAGGATCAAGTGCTTCAAGTGCAACAAGCTCGGTCACTATGCTCGTTCGTGTACGAGTGGAAGTGACGAGGTGCCACCAACCACATAGCAAAGGACAGACGGTCCTTCGTGGAGTATCACCGGATACCCCAAGGAATGAAGTGGATCAATGTAGGAAACAACACACGTGTTGTAGAGAAAGGCGTTGGGAATTGCAAGCTAGGCTTGGACAACGGCCACACTCTCCTACTTTATAATGTTCTCTTCATTCCATATATTCAAAGGAATATTAATACTGTGGTCAATTTAATGGGTCTTGGTTATAATTGGTTCCTTCATTATTGTAATATGGACCTATTTTGTAATAATTCCTTTATTGGTACTGGGTTTGTATTTCAAAGGATTTATTGTAATAAGTACAATGTATAATTCCTCATGTAATGAAAATTTCCTTATGACAAATTATTTGACTAATGAGTCTAATATAATTTGTTGGCACGCAAGGCTTGGTCATATTGGACCAACGTGTATGGATAGACTTGCCAAACGTGGCCTTCTATCCAATGTTTCAAAGGTTGAAATGTCGACCTGCGAACATTGCCTTGTGAGGAAATCTTGTCGCAAGCCGTTTGGAACCGGCACAAGGGCCAAGGTTCCATTACAGCTTATCCATTCGGACATATGTGGTCCGATGAATGTCAAGACAAGACGCGGGAAGTCCTATTTTTCATCACTTCTATTGATGATTTCACCCGATTCGGTCATATCTATTTGATATCCCACAAAAGTGAAAGCACTAAACATGCTTTAAAAACTATATGAGTTTAGTGGAGAATCAATTAGATCGCAAGATTAAGGTCATGCGAACCGATAGGGGCGGTGAATATCAATCAACAAGTTTAAAGGAACTTTATGATGAAAAATGCATAGTACATCAGGTAACTATGCCTTATACTCCTCAACAAATTGGTGTTGCAGAAAGGAGGTATAGGACTTTAATGAAAAATGGTCCATTCAATGATGGCGCAAGCTAACTTGCCAATCACCTTTTTGGGGTGATGCATTATTGACGGCCACTTTCATTTTATACCGCGTACCCTCGAAATCGGTTAGCTCCACTCCTTATGAGTTGTGGAACCAAAGGTCTCCTGACTTAAACATTTTGAAACTTTGGGGTTGTGCATCCTACGCACATATTTCCTCCCATAAGTATGGCAAACTTGGGCCAAGGGGAAGGAAATGTATCTTTATACGATACGCAGAAAACTCCAAAGGTTATGTTTTTATTAGTCAGGAAGACAATGGTGGGCTAATTGAGTTTGAGTCGAGGGATGTCACTATCTTGGAAAACAAGTTTTCAAGACAGGGCGAGATAAGTCAGGACTTATCTCTATTTTGAGATTTATGATCAAGAAGGATTACCTCATTCGAGTGGGAGAATTCTTGGTGAAAATGAAAATACGTTTCAACCTTCACCAATGGATTATACGAATGACGATTATCCTATTCCATACGGGAATAATGATCCAAGTGGGAGCAATTCTAACGACATTCCAAGTGGGAGTGATATTAGAATTGATCTAAATTCAAGTCAACAAGGACTTGAAGAATCTCAAATACGACGTAGTAGTCATGCAAGGTTGGCTCCTCTAAGATTTGAGGATGAATTTCCGCAAACCTTTATGACTTTACTACAAGATGATGACGAGCCTGCTACTTTCAAACAGGCCGTATCATGCCCTGCAAAAGACAAATGGATGGAAGCGATGAAGGAGGAATTGAAATCCATGAAAGTTAACCAAGTCTAGGACTTAGTTAACTTACCCAGAGGACATAGAGCAATTGGGAACAAATGGGTTCTCAAGATCAAGCATAAGGCTGATGGCTCTATTGACAGATATAAAGCTCGCCTTGTCGCGAAAGGTTTTACGCAACAGGAAGGGATGGACTACGAAGAGACCTTCTCACCTGTTGTGCGTTTTACCTTGATTCACATGATTCTGGCAATGGTAGCTTGCTTATACCTCGAATTACATCAGATGGATGTAAAGACTGCCTTTCTCAATGGAGAATTGGACGAGGAGATCTATATGGAACAACCAACAGGGTTTGTAAAAGAAGGAAACGAACATAAGGTTTGTAAACTTCGTAAATCCATATATGGTCTTAAATAATCCTCGAGGCAATGGTATATACAATTTCAAGAAGTTGTCTTATCAAATGGATTTTCCATGCTTGATGAAGATAACTAAGTATATATCAAGGGGATTAAAAGCAAGCATGTTATTATGTCTCTATATGTAGATGACATTTTAATAGCCGGAAATGACAAGGGCTTTGTGATGAGTATCAAGGCTTGGCTTTCATCAGTATTTGAGATGAAAGGCATAGGAAAAGCCGCATATATCCTTGGAGTTAAGATTTCAAGGAATCGTTCGAAGAAACTTCTTTCTCTTTCACATGAGACTTATATAAAGAAGGTTCTAGAACGATTTAATATGCAGGACTGCAAGTCCATTGATATTCATATAAGCATATGCGATAATTTATATCTGGAATTGTGTCCAAAGAACCAAAAGGAAAAGGAAATTATGGAAAAAAATTCCATATTCCAGTGCAGTTGATAGTCTTATGTACGCTATGGTGTGTACGAGACCGGACATCTGTTTTGCCGTTGGAAATGGTAAGCTGTTACCAATCCAACCCAGGGCAAGAACACTGGAAAGCGGTTAAGAGGATAATACAGTATCTTAAAGGAACTGCAGATTTGCAAAAGACTATGATAAAACCAAGAAGGTAGACATAAGGTACATATCTACGCATGAGATGATAGAGGATCAGCTTACGAAAGCGATCCCCAGAGATGTGTTTTACAAACACTTATCATCTCAAGGATTGCGTAAGAGCTGAGTTGTACCAATGTAAATTCCCATGTCTGTAAATGATCAAAATTAATAAAAGAATAAGTTCTTTTTCAAACATTGCATATGAATTTCTTAAGAAATGTTTGTGTACATTTTTGAAATCTCAGCTGAATTGTGTGTATGTCGGACAGATTAAGGTTGGCTCTCTCACATGAGCAACCGCCTTATCTTATCAGATGGATAAGATAGAGATGAGACTAGTTTAAAGTCAAAATCATTAGACGAATGATTTAGAGTCATGACTTAAACAAGATAGTCGAATGAAAGATCTGCATCATATGGATGCTTACAAAAGATCTGAGATCTGTATCACAAGGATATTTGAAAGAGATCTCATAGGATTTTTTCCTATCTGTCTTATGCAGGATGAGAGTCCGTGAATATTTCACGAGTAGTAAGGGGACTCAAAAAGATAGTCACTGTGGTGTCTGATCTTTTCATCCGTACAACATCATTAAGACATACTCTCCCTGGGAAAGGAGTGATGTTGTAATACGTGTTCATACCACGTATGCATTTCGACCACTGAGTTAGTAGCAATAGTGTTTGCTATTATGTGAGACTCAAAGGCCATATGGGTCTTTACTCTTACCCTCAAGGACTCCAATTGGTTCCTTTAGATTTGACGAAATGATCGCTATCTTAGCGTGTTACTTATGGGCTATGATAATTCGGCTCGGCGGGGCACGTTAGAAAAGCGAGTCTAGTCAAGATCAGAAGGTTCGCAAGAAGAGGAAGATTGATTTCATATTCGCATTTGGACTTTAATGATTCAAAGCTGGCCAGCCAATTGTAATCCAGATGGGATTCAATTGTTGAATATAAAGTATAAGAAATGTGAAGAAATAATCTAGGGTAAAGCATGCGTTGAACTACTCAACTTTGCACCTTCGAGGTCGTTGTGTATCTCTAACAAGTGCACAACAACAGACTCTACGCGCATGACGGTCGCACGGTCTATTTCTCGGTATGATAGATGAAAGAACTAAGGGAAAGACGTTCTCTTACAATCCCCTCAAGTGTGAGTGGGAGATGTTGGATATGGAAGACGTTAGTACACCCTTGTGGGGGATGTACGAGGGAATACGGACCTCGAACGTCGCGTACACGAAGTCGTACGCAAAGGGAATATGTTCCCTTGTGGAGAGGATCTCTAGATTGATGGGAAAGTCGCATTATATGTGCATAAGTGCATGCGACATATGGCTAATAAAGGGGTAATATCTTAAGCTTATATTATACCATGCATATGGTACAACTTAAGCTTATAATATGCCATGTACGATGGTACACCTTAGTTAAATTGTTCCAAAGGAACAATTTATCCTAAAATAACTACCTTGGGGGCTATAAATAAGACCCAAGGGTTAGCCATTTCCTTACACCATTTGCATGGAATTCATGCATGCATCTTCTTTATAGCGAAGCTCTGCAGAAATCCTTCCTCTCCTCTATCCAAGTTCTTAATCTAAAGTAGAGATTTAGATTGTGGATTTAGTAGCCTTACTCCGTTCGTGAGTAGACTCGATCCGTCGTGGCGAATCCGAAGGCGAAGTTCGTAGACTACCGTGCCGCGTACGCAAGCGTAAGTCTCAACTTCATTTATCGATCCTAACTCTGTTTTGGACAGGATCCTTCAGTAGATTCATCAGGGGAGTTCTTCTGGGAGAACGAGGCTCTGTAGCCAAGGATGGCCTCAGAGTGTCATTGATCATGTCTCAAGTCGTCCCGGCCTTCTCCGAGGTGGCGGGGGTGTGACGTCGGGCGACTTGCTGTGGCGGGAATTGCAGTGAAGATGTGTGGAGCCTGACATGGGTGTAACCCTTGATTCCCACAGATGGCGCCAATTGTTACGGGTCAAGTCTGCCTAACAATGATATTTGTAGTTAATGGAAATCACGTGTACAATGATTACAAGTTTTAGATTGATGGCGAGGTTATCACGACTCGGAACACGCTTCGAGGGTGAAAAATCCAAGGTCGCCTGAAGGTCGCCCAAGATCGCCGTCTCCTGGTAGCTGAGGCAAGCTTCCTGCGACAATAGTGTTGGATATGGATGACGTTTGTACACCCTTGTAGGGGATGTACGAGGGAATACGGACCTCGAACGTCTTGTACACGAAGTCGTGTGCAAAGGGAATCTGTTCCCTTGCAGAGAGGATCTCTAGATGAGTGGGAAAGTCGCATTATATGTGCATAAGTGCATGCGACATATGGCTAATAAAGGGGGAATATCTTAAGCTTATGGTGTACCATGCATATGGTACAACTTAAGCTTATGTTGTACCATGTATGATGGTACAATTTAGTTAAATTGTTCCAAAGGAACAATTACTCCTAAAATAACTACCTTGGGGGCTATAAATAAGACCCAAGGCTTAGCCATTTACTTACACTTTTGCATGGTATTCTTGCCTTGCATTTCATTCTAGCGAAGCTCTGCCGAAATCCTTCCTCTCTCTTTATCCAAGTTCTTAATCTAAAAGTAGAGATTTAGATTGTGGATTTAGTAGCCTTACTCCGTTCGTGAGAAGACTCGATCCGTCGTGGCGAATCCGAAGGCGAAGTTCCGAGACTACCGTGCCGCATACGCAAGCGTAAGTCTCAACTTCATTTATCGATCCTAACGCTGTTTTTACAGGTTCCTACATTGGTATCAGAGCCATACGGGTTCGCCCCGGTCAAACCGCGGCCCCGTCGAACCGATGAATGAGGCGTTGTCTTTTTCACAAATGGGTATCCTACCATTACGGATATGGTAGGAACGCTTCGTGACGGAGAGAACGCAGCGGTTGTTCTTTTCACGTTAGGGTCTTCTGTCATTACGGATATGGCAGGAACTCTCTGTGACGGGAAGAACCGACCGTTCATATCGTCAAACTCGCTCTCTTCATGGATGCTGAGTCTCCATTCATAGGGAATAGGCGCTCTTCATGTGGAGCGCGTAGTTTATGAATTTTTGAAGTATTTTTTTTGGCACACGGCCATTGGAGGATAACTACTTCCTCGACGAACGGGTGCTTCACCGGAGAAGAAGATGGTGGTTATTCCCATCGGGGAAGATGAATTTTGGTGCATGAAATCTATAGCCAAATGGGCAATGGAGGCAATGCACTCCCCCTCCCCATGCGGAGGAGGTTGGCTACGGCCAATGACGACGAACACCACCACGGCCACCCCCTCCGGTGGGGGTGTGCGGCCAACCCTGTGAATGGGGGAGGCCGACCATGGCCGGCCTCTGGCCGAGGCCAGGCCAGGCCAGGGGGCCTGGCCGGCCTCTGGCCGAGGCCAGGCCAGGCCAGAGTGGCCTGGCCGGCCTCTGGCCGTGGCCAGGCAAGCCTCTGGCCGAGGCCAGGCCAGGCCAGAGTGGCCTGGCCGGCCCTGGCAGTGGCCAGGGCTGCCGCAGGCCGCCCCTGGCCGGCCAGGGCAGAGGCCCTTGGCCGGCCCTTGGCTAGCCTCGGCCAGAGCAGGGGCCCTGGCCAGGAGTGATATAGACCAATTTTTTGGTCGACCAATTTGGGTGTTTTGGTCGACCAATCCGGCAAAAGGTCTTGGTCGATCACGAACTTGCCGACTAGCCCATACGGGGTGTCAAAAGGCCTTGGTCAAACACGAATGTGCCGACTAGCCCATACGGGGCTAATGACAGTCGTCTGCTCTTATTTTATAAAGTTTTTTCTTGGGCTCTACTCATTGAAGATTAGCCATAGTGCTCTACTTCATGCGAGATTAGCCATGTCATTGTGCTCTACTCTACGGAGATTAGCCAATGTACTTATGACGTTGTGCTCTACTCTACGGAGATTAGCCAATGTATTTCAAATTTTTTAAAAAAGATGTTTTCAAATAGGTTATGTCCCATCCTTAATCGGGATAGCGCAATTTAGAATTCCAAGTCCTACCATGATCCGGTCATGGTTATCTAACCCATGGGTGTGTAGAACAGGTCTCGTGGCTTGGCAATTGTTGCGCTAAAATTCTTTGCGCAAACTCTCACCTATTCCATTTTGAAAGATATGTTTTTCAAAAGTATTTTTCCGCTGCTGGTACCACACGGGTATCATTTCTGATTTCTTTTTACATGAGATAAGTAAGAGGGATACTTTGAAAGTTACTTCTAGATGGTAGTTGGGAACGTATTGAACTTCTCGATTCTAGAGTAACATTTCAGCGCATCCAAGGAACTTATCAAGTGTTTAAAGAATCGAAACTTTATGCATAGAATTTTGATCGTGTTTTTCATTTTCTTTGCAGTTTTTTGATTCGAATATGTCTACCGCTTCTAAGAACATTGTCGCCGAGCTTAACAAAGATGAGAAGCTCAACGGCGACAATTATAAACTTTGGTCAATAAAAATCCAATATGTTTTGGAGGAGCAAGATGTGCTTGAAACACTCCAAAACGTAATGGAAGAACCTGAGTTGGGCAATACGGCCCAACACAAGAGGGACCGAGAAGCTTATGAGACTTGGACTCGAAAGAACAAAATAGCACGTATTACGTTATTGTCCGCAATGGACAATGACATAATGCGTCTATTTCGGGAATTCGACCTAGACAAAGACATATGGTCTGGGCTAGAAATAAAGTTTGGTGGAACTTCGGTCACCAAACTCCGCTCCTTAAATATTCAATTTGATTCGTACAAAATGCGGCGAGATCAATCTATGAAAAAGCATCTCCGCCACATGGCGAATCTTATAGCTGAATTAAAGGTTGCGGGTCTTACGCTGTCTGACGAACAGCAGATCCAAGCAGTCATTCGTTCACTCCCAGATAGCTGGGATAACATGAAAATGCACCTCACTCATAATGAGTGCATTAAAACTTTAAGCGATGTATCCAAACACCTCGAACTCGAGGAAGAGCGGATTCAAGCCGCAAAACCTAGTGCCGAAGTGCACATGGCCGCTAGTTCCTCACATGGAGGAAAGAAGCGGAAGGATAAACGCTTAAGGTTTATGAACGAACGAAAGCAAGAACCGGAAACCTCAAAGAAGACTAAGAACAAAAAGTGGCAAAAAGAATGTGCACTCAAAGGAGAAAAACTTGAAGAAGATCAAGTGCTTTAAGTGCAACAAGTACGGTCACTTCGCCCGTACGTGTACGGATGGAAGTGATAAGGTAACTTGTAGGGCTAGTTACATATGTGTTTCTAGTTCCATGTTTCTTGCTGAATCTAACTATTTTTGGTTGATTGATTCAGGGGCCACAGACCACGTAGCGAAGGACAGAATGTTCTTCGTAGAGTATCGAAGGATAACTCAAGGAACAAAGTGGATATACGTCGACAACAACACTCGTGTTGAAGTCAAGGGCGTCGGAATATGCAAGCTAGTTCTCGACAACGGCCGGACTCTATTATTGCACGACGTCCTCTTTGCTCCAGATATACGAAGGAATATCGTATCCGTGGTCATGTTAATGTCTTTAGGTTATGAATGGAGGTTCTATGAACAAAATGTTGACCTTGTTTGTAATAGTTCTTTAGTTGGGCCGGGTAATGTTTGTAATGGATTGATTGTTTTAAACACTATGTATGATGATTCTTCTTCTATTAATGAAAGTTTCAATTTGACAAATGCTTCTAATTCTGAATCTGAGATCATTTGTTGGCATGCAAGACTTGGTCACATTGGACCAACTAGAATGGATAGACTTACCAAAAGTGGCTTGCTATCTAATGTTTCAAAAGTTGAAATGTCAACTTGCGAACATTGTCTTGTAGGGAAAACTTGTCGCAAGCCGTTTGGAACTGGCACAAGGGCCGAAGTTCCATTACAGCTTATCCATTCGGACATTTGCGATCCAATGAATGTTAAGACAAGACGCGGGAAGTCCTATTTCATCACCTTCATTGATTACTTCACCCGTTTCGGTCACATTTATTTGATTTCCCACAAACATGAAGCTTTATCTTGCTTCAAAAACTATATGAGTTTAGTGGAAAATCAACTAGATCGCAAGATAAAGGTCTTGCGAACCGATCGGGGTGGAGAATATCAATCAACGAGTTTTAAGGAACTCTGTGATGAAAAAGGCATAGTTCATCAAATAACTATGCCTTATACTCCGCAACAAAACGGTGTTGCAGAAAGAAGAAATAGGACATTGATGGAAATGGTCCGACCAATGATGTCTCAGGCAAATTTACCCATCACCTTTTGGGGTGATGCATTATTGACGCAGCATTCATCTTAAACCGTGTACCCTCGAAGTCGGTAAGTTCTACTCCTTATGAGTTGTGGAACAATAGAACTCCAGACTTAAGCATTCTAAAACCTTGGGGTTGTGCCTCTTACGCACATTTATCCTCTCACAAATATGGCAAACTTGGGCCACGTGGGAGGAAGTGTATCTTCATCCGATACGCTGAAAACTCCAAAGGATATGTTTTCGTCGGTCAAGAGGACAATGGGGGTCTAATAGAATTCGAATCGAGGAATGTTGTCTTCTTGGAAAACGAGTTTCCAAGACAGGGTGAGATAAATCAAGACTTATCCTTGTTTGAGACTTGGGATCAAGAAGGATTGGAACATTCGAGTGGGAGAATTCTTGGTGAAGAGGAAAATGACCCTCATACTTCACCTATGGATGATACGAACGATACCAATCCTATTCCGAGTGGGAGTGATATTATTCCAAGTGGGAGTGATGTCATTCCAAGTGGGAGTGATATTATTCCAAGTGGGAGTGATGTCATTCCAAGTGGGAGTGATCAAACTCAAGCAAGACGTAGTAATCGAACGAGGCTAACACCTCTGAGATTTGAGGATGAATTTCCTCAAACATTCATGACATTACTACAAGATGATGACGAACCTGCAAATTTCAAACATGCCGTCACATGCCCTGCTAAAGATAAATGAATAGCGGCGATGGAAGAAGAACTTCAATCCATGAAAACAAACCAAGTCTGGGACTTGGTTGATTTACCTAAGGGATGTAGAGCCATTGGGAACAAGTGGGTCCTCAAAATCAAGCATAAGGCTGATGGCTCCATCGAGAAATATAAAGCTCGCCTTGTTGCGAAAGGTTTCACGCAATAGGAAGGAATAGAATACGAAGAGACTTTCTCTCCTGTCGTGCGTTTTACCTCCATTCGCTTAATTCTGGCAATGGTGGCTTGTTTGGACCTCGAGTTACATCAGATGGATGTAAAGACTGCTTTTCTTAACGGAGAACTAGATGAGGAGATCTACATGGAACAACCAAACGGGTTCATACAAGAAGAAAACAAACATAAGGTTTGTAAACTTCGTAAATCCATATATGGTCTTAAACAATCCTCAAGGCAGTGGTATATGCGCTTTCAAGAAGTCGTTTTGTCGTATGGTTTCTCCATGCTCGACGAAGACAACTGCGTATACATTAAGAGGATTAAGAACAATTATGTAATTATGTCTCTTTATGTAGATGACATACTTATAGCCGGAAATGATAAGCGTCTTATCATGGATATCAAAGCTTGGCTTTCATCCGTCTTTGAAATGAAAGACATGGGTGAAGCTGCATATATCCTTGGGGTTAAGATCTCAAGGAATCGTTCCAAGAAACTTCTTTCTCTCTCTCAAGAGACATATATAAAGAAAGTTTTAGAACGGTTTAATATGCAGGACTGCAAGCCAATTGATACTCCAATAAGCAAAGGCTAGGGTCTATGTTTGGAAATGTGCCCCAAAGATCCAAAAGAAAAGAAAGCTATGGAAAAGGTTCCATACTCCAGTGTTGTCGGGAGTCTGATGTACGCCATGATGTGTACCAGACCGGACATTTGCTATGCTGTTGGTATGGTAAGCCGTTACCAATCCAACCCAGGACAGGCACACTGGAAAGCGGTGAAGAGGATATTAAGGTACCTCAAAGGGACTGCGGACTATGCGTTGTGCTATCAAGGCAATACCTTGAAACTCGAAGGCTATACCGATGCTGATTGGGCAGGTGATCTCGACGAGCGAAGATCTACCTCAGGCTTTGTTTTCTTGCTCGGGAATGGTGCAATATCCTGGAGCAGCAAGAAGCAAACCTGCATCGCCCTATCAACCATGGAAGCCGAATTTGTAGCATTCAGCATGGCGGTCCAAGAAGCTGTTTGGCTTAGAAAATTCTTAGACAGGCTGACGGATGCCACTGACTCGAGCACTGTTCCTATATACAGTGATAGTCAAGCTACGATTGCCTATGTCAAAGATCCTAAATTTCATTGTAAGACCAAACACATTGATATTCGATTCAAGTTTGCAAAGGACTATGACAAACGGAAGGAAGTAGACATAGGATACATATCCACGCATAAGATGATAGCAGATCCCCTTACTAAGGCGATCCCCAGAGATGTGTTCTTCAAACACTTATCATCTATGGGAATGCGTAGGTGCTGAGCTGTATCATGTAATATTTCCCATGTCTATAGAAGATCAAATTTTAATAAAAAGAAGAAGTTTTTTTTATATTGCATACAAGTTTCTTACAAATGATTTTATACATTTGTGTTTAAGTCTCAGCTATTTTATTGTGTATATGTCGGACAGATTAAGGTTGGCTCTCTCACATGAGCAACCGCCTTATCTTATCAGATGGATAAGATAGAGATGAGACTAGTTTAAAGTCAAAATCATTAGACAAATGATTTAGAGTCGTGACTTAAACAAGATAGTCGAATGAAAGATCTGCATCATATGGATGCTTACAAAAGATCTGAGATCTGTATCACAAGGATATTTAAAAGAGATCTCATGGGATTTTTTTTAAATCATATCTGTCTTATGCAGGATGAGAGTCCGGGAATATTTCATGGGTAGTAAGGGGACTCAAAAGATAGGCACTGTGGTGTCTGATCTTTCATCCATACAACATCATTAAGACATACTCTCCCTGGGAAAGGAGTGATGTTGTAATACGTGTTCATACCACGTATGCATTACGACCACTGAGTTAGTAGCTATAGTGTTTGTTATTATGTGAGACTCAAAGACCATATGGGTCTTAACTCTTACCCTCAAGGACTCCAATTGGTTCCTTTAGATTTGACGAGATGATCGCTATCTTAGCGTGTTGCTAATGGGCTATGATAATTCGGCTCGACGGGGCACGTTAGAAAAGCGAATCAAGTCAAGATCAGAAGGTTCGCAAGAAGAGGAAGATTGATTTCATATTCGCATTTGGACTTTAATGATTCAAAGCTGGCCAGCCAATTGTGATCCAGATGGGATTCAATTGTTGAATATAAAGTATAAGAAATGTGAAGAAATAATCTAGGGTAAAGCATGCGTTGAACTACTCAACTTTGCACCTTCGAGGTCGTTGTGTATCTCTAACAAGTGCACAACAACAGACTCTACGCGCATGACGGTCGCACGGTCTATTTCTCGGTATGATAGATGAAAGAACTAAGAAAAAGACGTTCTCTTACAATCCCCTCAAGTGTGAGTGGGAGATGTTAGATATGGATGACGTTTGTACACCCTTGTAGGGGATGTACGAGGGAATACGGACCTCGAACGTCTTGTACACGAAGTCGTGTGCAAAGGGAATCTGTTCCCTTGCAGAGAAGATCTCTAGATGAGTGGGAAAGTCGCATTATATGTGCATAAGTGCATGCGACATATGGCTAATAAAGGGGGAATATCTTAAGCTTATGTTGTATCATGCATATGGTACAACTTAAGCTTATGTTGTACCATGTATGATGGTACACTTTAGTTAAATTGTTCCAAAGGAACAATTACTCCTAAAATAACTACCTTGGGGGCAATAAATAAGACCCAAGGCTTAGCCATTTACTTACACTTTTGCATGGTATTCTTGCCTTGCATTTCATTCTAGCGAAGCTCTGCCGAAATCCTTCCTCTCTCTTTATCCAAGTTCTTAATCTAAAAGTAGAGATTTAGATTGTGGATTTAGTAGCCTTACTCCGTTCATGAGAAGACTTGATCCGTCGTGGCGAATCCAAAGGCGAAGTTCCGAGACTACCATGCCGCATACGCAAGCGTAAGTCTCAACTTCATTTATCGATCCTAACGCTATTTTGACAGGTTCCTACAAATAGCAAATCGTCAGAAAGGCAGGGCTGGCTGTCAGCCCATAGCCTCTCCGATGCTTAAGTCAGTGGGTGACTTGAAATGAGTGTGTCAGACACGCTTGGCCATCTTAAGGCAGATCGATGAAGTGCGGTGAGCTTATGAGGAAGGCACAGATATATGGGAGATATCCAATCTTGAATATTGGAAAAGAGTTAGAGATTTTGACTGACCAAGCCCCTCAATGGAGGCAGGTGGTGGGTATTTATAGGGCTAAGAGTCGGTTGCTTGCCGTCCTATCAGCTGTCGAGTCTGTCTAGCTAGAGGAGAAGTGATAGGTCGACGGGGCGTGTCAGAGATATTTTACGCATTAATGGGTGTAAGATGGTGTCAGACACATTAATGAGCCACGAGGGGCGGCCATCAGTTCTCGTCCTTAACCACTGGCATTACTGGAGGGTAGGTATCCCTATGTCACCCTGTCAGAGAAATCTATGCGAGGTCGCCCTTAGGGGGAGTCAAGCTCGGTGACCGTGCTCAGCGCCTTCTGACCGTCTGACAGTGCTTCCTGTTGGAGAATATGCGAGCTTCTTGCTGGTACGACGAGCTTGTCGATCAGGTGTGCGAGCTTCTTTGGTTGACCTTGAGGGTGAACTTGTCACGAGGAGCGGCACGCTTCCCTAGATTGAGGCGATCTTCCGTTCGAGCTAGTACACCTTACAGATGGTCGGAGAGATGTTCGCTTGGGCTTCTAGTGTATGTGGGCCTTAATTACACGGGCAGGCCTTAAGGTCGTAACAAATTCCACCAATGTTGTCTCCTCGGTTTCTATGTCTCGTTTGTTCATCACGATGAAATCTCCTTCTTCTTGGCTGGTGATCTTCAAATTCATCCCAATCAACTTGGCTCTCCGTATCTCCATGAGGTTGTTCTTGATTGTTTGGAGGATTTAGTTGTGTAGATGCTTGATTCTCCAATATTTGATCTAATCATTCATGGATTCGTTCTAGCTTTTTGTCAAACAATCTCTCAAGATGGTGCACCAATGCTTGCATTTGAAAAGATGTTTCTCCATGTTGTGTAGTATCTTTTGGATTTCCTGCCATGTTAGTGAAAGAAAAAATATACACTCTTGATAATCTCACCAACTCACAATTCCCTCAGAATCTGCCCTTAGCTTGTATGCAACCCAAATCCTTGTTGAGTGATCCAATAAGGCCAGTTACTCACTTCAACCAAGTATGTAGTGGTGGTTGGTAAAATTGTGAATAATGGATGGGTTTAGGCCTGAAGTAGGATTAGGTCTGGAGTGAGAATTCAATGAAAAGAAGGGAATTCCTTAGTTGTGCAAGACAAAAATGCAACAATAAGAGCTATTAAATTTGTAAGATAATAGAATGTAAGAACTGATTTGAGCACCACAGGTTTTTTTTCTTTCTCGTTTTTTTGCCAAGCTTTACTTTTCGCTTTTATTTTTTTCAGATTTTTTTTCTCTTTTGCTTTTGTTTTTTTGGGTGCTTTACTTGTATAAAAACAACAACAAACAGATTTGATAATAACAATAGCTATCTAAAACACGAAGATGAAACAAAAGTCTTGCACACTAAAGATAAAATCAAGGTGATTTGGAAATATTTTGAAGCTTTGAAGAAGTTTCTTTTTCTGCAGAAATAAGGGAAAGGAAAAAGTTTGAAACAGAATTTTTTTTGAAGCAATTAAATGATTGCAAGAAACACCTACCATGTCAACCTGGGGCTCTGATACCAAATGATGTGAAACCAGGGAGGTGGCCCGATCTTCACGTCGTAGGTTATTCAAGGAACTCGAAACAAACTTAAAAGACGGATATGAGCACACACTCAAGACTAGAGAAAGGAAAAAGGGAGTGATAAGCTTTAAATAAAAATGGTTCACTGACCTGACAAATGCAAATAGCCCACCAACGTTATAAGAACGCGACCTGCTACTTAGACCAGTTGCCCAACCACGAACACGAGTTTAACCAATCCACACAGCAACACACTTGGGTTGAAGCACGAATTGGGGGCTTTTGCAAATTTGGATCACCAATCTTATATGGAAGATTGACAATGTAAGGTTTCACAAGAGCTAAAGAAGATTGAAACTCACACAATATGAGAAAACACTCAAATTCTGAAGTGATAATCTAATTAATTGATGCTTGTTACAAAGGATTACATGCTCTATTTATAGGTAGAGCTTGGAAGCTTAAAATACTCTCTAATTAAGGACAAATAATGGCTTTTGGTAGCCCATTAGTCATCGTAATGACCTGGTAAAAGACATAAATGTGACCTAGGGAAGACCAAAAGACAACCTGAAATTATGAGCCTAATGCCATGCATGAAAATTACATTTATAATTCATACGTTTATGCTTCTTGGCTCTAGATCTCCGAAATGAATTCAGATTTAATGGTGGTTGTTGCACTTGACTCTTCAGCTTCCCCCATGAATTCAGATTTATTGGATGCAAATGACTCTTGATCTTTCCATATGAATTCAGGTTTATTGTTGCACATGACTCTTGATCTTCTCCCATGAATGCATTCAGATTTATGGCCACATGACTCTTGATCTTCCTGCATGAATGCGTTCAAATTATTGGCATTAAGTTTCTTGGGTTTGGATTAGCAAGACTAAGGCCTTATTGTGAGCACAACCTTCTTGGGCCAATAATGCTTCTACGTGGGCTCTAATTGCATCTTGCATTCTTTTTAGCTTTCCTCTTGTCATCGGGCCTTCACTCAAAATTAGGTCTTCATTTTGTAAGTTGATGAGCTGGTTCACATCAAGATGAATAGAAAGCATCTATGGTATTTGATTCAAAGGTGATGAATGCACTTTTTTGTGATATGGGCACGAACGAAATCAACCATATGCCTATCTCCACTTCACCATATCAAATATGACATACTCTTGGGGTAGCTAACGCACCCGAAACCTACACCTAGATTCCACCTGGCTGTGTCACGATCGCCAGGCGTGGTATGGCCCCTAAGTGTCAATTCCAGGCTCAATCCGCAAGCAGACGGTGTCAAGTTATAGTATAAAAGATATCGAATCCCACATGGACGGTGATAGTGTATTTGGGTTCTCAGTTTACTTCTATATCTCGAAGTGAGATAGCTATCGGGTTGAGAGATTTGGTTGTTGTGTTGATGTTGTTTTCATAATAAAAAGGACTAGGGCTTTACGGATCACCGCAAAGATCGTTGGGGCGACGTTGGAATAGAATCCTTACGTTACATTAGGGTTAGGGGATTAATCTCCCAATTCATACCACTCTCGTGGGTTAGAATTACGAGGTATTTCGGTAGCTCTTGTTGATGCAATGGCAGTATCCGTCAACATAGCGGTATAGTTCGTCGATGGAACCCCTCAAGGCACGAGCCGGGCATGGTCACGGGCCTTGGTTGGATCCGTCGATTTCCATATTCGAATCCCAAAGATACCCCTTAAGCACATCAATTCAACAGACCGTGGGCATGATCTCAGTACGGGTTATCTAGGGATTCGGTAGGATCGTCTGAAATACTCCCCTAAATCCCTAATTCAACCTAGGGATCCAGATCTACGTCTTCCCCCTAGGATCCTAGGGCTAACCCATCAACCCTAGAAAAGTCTACTCACTCATAACGTTGTTGACGGATAAAAACACAATATTTAGCAGAGAAAACATCATAGCTAATCAATAGAATGAAGATTAAAAACTTACAGCGAGAGATGAGGAAAATAGATGAGCAATAGATCCAGAGAAGAATAAAAATTCCCAAATGCAGTAGCAAACAATCTCCACAAGAAGTTCGATCCCAATATTATTCAGAAGTTTAATTTAAAACCCAACAAAAATTCGCCTAATCTCCTCTCTAAAAAGTATTCCAAAAAACTCCAAAATGAATCGCCCCCTAAATGCCTCGACAGCTCCCAGCTTTCACTCCCCAGAATCGTGCAATAGCCGCTGTGAAAGATCTTACCAAAAATGTCCTCAGCGTCGTCAACCGAGTAGGTGGCTCGGTCGAGCAGTTTGTTGCTCAGTCAGTTGCTCGGGCCGAGCAGCTGTACTGCTCAACCGAACGCGACAGGAAATCGAAAATTCTCCTAAATCTTCACTCTGCCTACACGGGCCAAGTCAGCTCAGCTCGGTCCGAGCAGAGAGCGACTTGGTTGCTGAAAAGTTGCTCGGGTCGTGCGTTGGATTGGTCGGGCTTAGGAGTGGAAGGCTGCTCGACCAAGCACTATAAGTGCTCGGTCCGAGCAAGCTGTGTATCTGCTCCTTCTCCAATTGCCTCTGCTCAACCGAGCAGCTGCTCTGCTCGGTCGAGTCATCTGGGAATTTATTTCCTGAAGCTGTTGAAGCTTCCCTCTCCTCCTGCTCTCTCCTCCACTCATCCCATGGCTCCAAAGACACTGCAAACTCCTGCAGTGCTTCGCCACTGAGCTCACGGGCGTGTCAGATGTGTCCATACCCAAGTCGGGTCCCAAATCGCTCCAAAATCCCTGAAAACTCATAAAATACTATGAAACTCGAATATAATGTCAGAAATGTGATATCATAGGGAAATATGTGATTTGGATGCGAAAATGGCATGGAATGCAATGTCATGATGATATGAAAAAGGTGTAAAATATGGACACATCAAAATCCCCCAAGCTTACTTCTTACTCGTCCTTGAGGAAGACGAATACTAGGTACGCTGGGAGGAAAACAAAAAGAAATAAGAAATAAAAATAAGAAGATAAGAGAATGGAAGTGGATGGAGGGTACTAAGGACGGTCGGTCAGATCTCAGGCCTAAATAGTATATCACAATGCTCTGAATAGTAAAAGCACATGCTAATGGTATTTTCACGTTTTACAAATCATATGTCTAGCATGAAATACAGACAAAAGACAGGGATCTACTGAAATGATGCTATCAACTCATACCAATCTCATGCAATCCATAGAGTCTAGTATAAAAAAGTTGGCAACGCACTTTTCAATCACAGATACACATGGAGCATATAGAAATCATGCAACATGCAATAGAGAATGGAAAAAGTCATGCTATTTAGTTATTCATTTCGATTTATGAAAAATCTCCAAAAACTAATGTGTTTCGTAAATTTTAAGTATTACCAAATCTCCCCGTTATGCACTGTCTCCACTCTAATGTCACGCTCACTCATGTGATAAGTTGGTTCACCCCCCAAGCTTAGCTCGAGGTGTCGCATCTAGGAATATGATATGGAATTTTTCATCTTCTTCCCAGTATATATGATAGCTTCTAATGAAAGGATACAAAACAATTTTTATTCATTTTCTTTCTTTTTCTTTTCTTTTTCACATATGAATATATACACATTTTTTTTCTTTTTTTCTTTTTTTTTCTTTTTTTTCATTTAGAAGCTATACTTTTTTTGGGTTTGGAAGTGAGATGCGGTAAGGATAGCTGTGGGGGTATAACCAACTGTTATGTAGAGAACTATATAGATATGTGGAGGAGGAAAATAATAGATCTCTCGGTTCACTTATAAGAGGTGCATAACGGATTGATAAAATAATACTCTAACTAAACTCATAAATAGCATGGATATTTTCATTTATCTAGATGAACACTGAAATAGCATTCGGTAATAGGCACAATGATAACAAGCATGCAAACAGAAGTGAACAAGAGATAAAGCAGATGCTCCAAGTGTTCTAGTGATGCGTGAACCTAGGTGCATTACCCAACATAGCGCATACTAGATACTAATTCATGCATTTGATTTTCAATTCATTTCAAGCATTAAATCAAACAGATCAACAAAAGAATGTGCACGCATATAGATAATAAAACTGAAACTACCCTAATAGCATGTCAACAGATAGTAAGCATCGCGAATAACTACTAAGGCTACTAGAGATATCATCATGCGGAACATCCTTAGCATAAAAGAGAAAAAGGCGGAGAAAATAGAAAAATAAAGAAAAAGAGATGCATACATGGTAAAAACAGAAAGCGTGATGCAGAATGAGAAAAAAGATAAGGAAGTGGAAAAGTGGTGAAAAAGTAGAATAAAAACTGAAATAGGAAAGAAAATATAAAAGAAAAAATGAAAAATAAAGGGATAGCACTCATCCCCCAAGCTAAACCTAGCAGTGTCCTCAGTTCACTGCTAAGAAAACGCTGGTAAGTGGGAGATTATGCTAAATAGGGTGGGGTGGGTGGGGAATAAAAAGTGAAAACTGTGCAGAAATAAGGTAAAAACCATGACATGATGCAATGCTAAATAAAAATGATGCATGAGTGGATCCTCCCCCAAGATATCTACGTGCAGGGCCCCGAACAGACAGATGGGCACAATAATAAATGAGGGAGGCAAAACGGGTAGGGAAGACATCAAGCAGAGGCATCACCCTCTGGGGGTGGTGATAGGTCCCTCTGCTGTGGACTGGGAGATGTGGGTGAGACATATACAACAAGAGCAGTGGTGAACTCTACTGCTGGGACCGACTCGGGTGGGGAAGAAGTAGGCTCTGCAGAAGATAGTAGTGGCTAAGTGCCTCTGCGCATAATGAAGGCATGGATGCACGATGCATGATGCCTTCACCCAGCTAGGGCGGTAGTGATCTAAGCCAGAAATACGCTGCCAAAAAGCTGGAGCATCAAATGTGTCAACATCATAGTGTGGAGAAAAGGTGGCTCTGGGCCCGGGGATGGCTGGTAAGTGAAAGTACTCGTGGATCATGGCATGTGTAATAGTGCAATCATGATCCATCAGGCGAAAGGTGATGCCATCACCCACCGGGGTACGAGCGAGGGAGCTAAAAGCCTCCAGGGCAATGTGGGAGTATGTGGGGGTGTGGACACCGAGGAAGCGGTCGAAACCAATCGTTTGGTACAAGTGATGGACCCCCTGAAGGAGTCCGAGGGAGCGGAGTGTGGGCATGTCTATGAACAATGTGGTGACGAGACGGTGCTACGAGAGCCTAACGAAGCGATCGCGGTGGGCGTCGTCTTTGAAAGTGATGCCGTAGGTCTGTAGACATGCAGGTAGGGCGTCCCTGGTGGGGGCAGGGTGTGGTGGTGATGATGGAGGGGCAGTGGTGGCAGTGGAGGGAATAGGGGCAGAGGTGGCGGGGATAGTGGTGGCCGTGATGGGTGTTGAAGTGGTCGGGATAGGAGCTGTAGTGGAGGGGATGGTAGTGGTGGCGGCGGTGGTGAGGCGGGCATGACGTGGAGGTCGGGAGGAGGAGGCTCCAGGAGTGGGCCTCTTTCCACGAATCAGTGGGGTGGTGGTCCCTTGTATGCGAACCATCGTAGCGATGGCAAAATGATAAGTCAGTATAAAAGTAAACAGAGGAGCGAGTGTACCGAATGTAAGCGCTGCGAATGCGAGGAGCTCCCCCAAGCTTTCCCGGTAGAGGGTGCTGATGTAGGCAAGGAATACATGCAACATAAACAATTAAAACGTCAGAATTGGAGATTAAAAATAGGGGGACTGCTTGAATTGGGGTTGCTCGACCATGCTCGGTCCGAGTAATGGTGCTCGGTTCCAAATTCTGAACGAGCACTAGTGTGCTCGGTCAGCTGTGGGATGTTGGCGAGAGGAGATGGATGCTCGTTCGAGCAGTGTGAGTGCTCGAACAAGCAGAGGGGGCAGGCCTAGAGCATCGGAAGCGGGCGTTGGAGGGGCAGTGTGCGATCCGATGAGAGATGGGGGTAGGGTGTGGGGGATGGGGGCCTAAGCGTCGGGGGGGTTTGGGGTGGGAGGCTGGGCGGCACCGTCGACGGCGACGGCGGACATGCGGCGAAGGCGGTGGAGCGGGCGGAGGACGTCGATGATTAGGGGGTCGAGTAGGGAGTGAGGGAGAGTGCTCGGGTAGATTAGGATGGGTAAAAATTTTTAGAACTTAGGTAATTTTTTAGAGAGCTTAGGGTGAAAGTAAAAACGAGTTGGGTTAAAAACCCAACCCGTTCGGCAGTGGGGCCCACGTAATAGGATAAGTCGACTCGGTCCGAGCAGCGAGGCTGCTCGACCGGGTCAGACACTAAAAATTAAAGGTTAAAGAGACTCCCTCGTATGCTCGACCGAGCAGTAGGCTGCTCGGTCAAGCAGATCATCACTCGAACCGAGCAAGATGTGCTCAGGCCGTGTAGACAGAGTGATGATTTCTTCAATTCTCCAAGAGCCTGTGCTGCTCGATCGAGCAGTGGACTGCTCGGTCGAGTACCTGTCTGCTCGGACCGAGCCAATACTGCTCGGACCGTGTTGACAGAGTGATAATTTTCCTCCTAATCCTCGTCCCTGCGCTGCTCGACCGAGCAGTTTAGCTGCTCGGTCGAGTCGGCTGTGTCTCCTTTTTGCTCCATTTTCTTTAGTTTTCTCCTCAAATCTGGCGCTCTCCTCCAGTTTCCTTTCGTTTAGAATGGCGATTTGCATGTCCCCTCATGTCCAACCTGTACAAAGGAAGAACTCATCAAATTTTTGTGGTTTTATTATTTTACGTGAAATAAACAACGTTTTGGTTTGGTTTTTTTTCTAAAATAGGTGAAATAAAAACAAAAAATTGAAAAAGATGATCTAAGATATAAGAGATTGGGTTGCCTCCCAATAAGAGCTCATTTTTAGTCATGAGCTCGACTCCCTTTGATTTGTCAATTGTCATTTGATGCTCGTGGATTTCGTGTGTCGTTCTTTTCGATGATGCAATCTGGCGGTATTTGGTATCCGCCTACTTCAAGCTTCTCCATCGATTAGCCTATGCCCTTCGGTTCTTCATGATTCGGGAAACGATTCAATAGATCTTCATCCAATACTCGGATGTAGGCGGCAACCACTTTGTTGTAGGTTGGGTCGCCGTCATCGTCTATGCCTGTTTTCACGAGTTCCTTCATGACCCCATCAAAGGTGAAATCTTCTACAGCTTCATCCTCCAGAAGATCCAAATAGCTGGCCCCTTCCTCTCGAACGTGTTTCTTCAATGGCTTCTGCAGCCTGAACTCAGCTTCGATATTCCCCACGTTCAGCAAGAGAGTCCCTTCTCGGACATCGATCAAAACACCGATCGTTGCCATGAAGGGGCGGCCAAGTATAAGTTAGGAGCTCCCTCCCTCGGGCATATTCATGATGACAAAGTCAACGGGAACATATAACCCAGGGGGTATCTGGAGAATGATATCCCTGGCTATGCCCACCGGGTAAGTAATTGAATGATCCGCAAGCTGGATGGACATATTTGTCTGCTCTAGTTCGCTTCCAGTCTGCAATAGCTTAAATATAGAAAGAGGCATCAAACTGATGCTAGCCCCTAGATCAATCAACGCTCTGCTGATGGGCATCCCTCCAATAGAGCACGGAACGGTGAAACTCCCGGGATCGGGTAGCTTCCGGGGGAGCTGATTCCTGATAACGGAGGTGGAGTCCTCCATAAGCGTTATCTCTTCAGGCTTCCTCTTTCCCGTGATCAGATCTTTTAAAAACTTGGCTAGATGGGGATCTCCGTAATAGCATCCATGAACGGGATTTTCAATTGGATTTCCTTCAGCAACTCTGATCTTGGCCAAGGCCAACCTCTGTGGATATGGCAAGGGAGGTCGGCTAGCTTTTTCCTTAGCAGTATCAATAGGAAGCGGTGTTTTTGTAGGCATGATGGATGGTGTATCCTCATTTTCCTCATCATTTGTAGGCTCTTCAGCAGCCTCTTCTCTTTCGCCGTCAACAACGGCTTCTTCAACAATAACTCTCTCCTTGTTCAACACCGGGACCATGACGAGGTCAGTAGCCAATCCTCCACGTATGGTAATAGAAACCACAGAATTCGCTTGGGCCCTTGGGTTTGTCTCCCGTCGCGAGGGCAACCTCCATTGGTTCTTCAAAAGCTGGGACATCTGGCCCCTCAGTTCATCTAGTGAAGTGTTTATGCTCTTGAACTGAGTGGAAATGTCCTGGTTGGACCGGGCTTAACCACTCATAAAGGTCTCCAATATAGCCTCCAGATTTGACCGAGGCAGATTTGGCGCATAGCCCTGCTGAGGCGGCCGATTGAATTGATAACCCGACGGTTGGTAAGGCCCAACTGGCTTAAATCCTCCATGTTGCTGACTTTGCTGCTGCCTATGTTGTTGCTGAAGACGGGGCGACAGTCTTTGAAATTGCGGATGTTGCAGCCCTCCACTTGGATTCCCATAAGAGAATCCCGGATGATTCCGAGTAGCCAGGTGTTGCCATTGATTTCGTCCCTCTCCCTGGACGTACTGCACAAATTCTGACGATTCGGTGCCATCATAGTGTGCCTCACAGGAATATAACCCTGATCTGCATAATCTTCTGTAGGATGATACGATGTGCTGGGTGATGCATGGATGGAATCCAGGCGCTGTTCGATCCTGGCCACTTGTTTGCATAATGTCTCGATGTGAGAGTCCAAATGGCAGTAGCTTTGACCGCAGGGGTTCGGATCACAATGGTTCTTTCTTCGCTCCATTGCTGATTGTTGGCTGCCATGTGCTCCAGCAAGTCTATCACTTCCTCAGGAGATTTATCAAGTAATGCGCATTGCGCCGCAGCATCTATAATCATCTTGGTGCTAGGCTACAACCTGTTGTAAAAGCTTTGCACCAAATCCCAAGGCTGGATCCCGTGGTGAGGACATTGATGTTGGAGGTCCTTGAACCTCTCCCATGCCTCATAGAGTGACTCTTGTGGGAGTTGTTTGAAGTTAGAAATTGCTCCCTGGATTTGCACCGTCTTCGAGGGTGGATAGAACTTATCCAAGAAGGCGAGTGTCAGCTTCTCCCATGTGGTGAAATGATTGGGAGGATGGGCCCAGAGCCAATACGAGGCTTTATCCCTCAGAGTGAACGGGAAAAGCCGCAGCTTTACAGCATCATCACTCACATCCTTTGCCTTGAAAGTGTCACACTTTGCAAGGAAGGTATCGATGTGGGGGTTGGGGTTTTCATGAGGATGCTTGTGAAAGGAATCCTGATGCATCAAATTAATCAGCCCCGTTTTTAGCTCAAAGCTCGCCATCGCTAGTTGCGGTCTAAGGATGGACGAGTTATTTCCAAACGTCGGCTTCATATGGTCCCTGATGGACCCGGTGCGAGGAGGAGGAGGAGTATTGTCTGCCATTTGGGCAGAGGGAGATGAATTTCTGCTGGAGGCCCTTAAAGCCCTTGCTATTTTCTTGATCTCGGGATCGAATAACAATTCTCTAGTAGATGCCCCGAAGCGAGTGTTAATGCACCAAAACAGCTAGACAAATACCATCAGCAGCACATTAATAAATAAAAGAGTAAAAATGATGAAGAGATAAGGGATGATTAGAGTTGCTAGCAAACTTCTTAAAATAAAAATAAACTGAGATAAACACTATTGCCATCCCCGGCAACGGCGCCAAAAACTTGACGCACCCGAAACCTACACTTAGATTCCACCTGGCGGTGTCACGATCGCCAGGCGTGGTATGGCCCCTACGTGTCAATTTCGGGCTCAATCCACAAGCGAACGGTGTCAAGTTGTAGTATAAAAGATATCGAATCCCACAGGGATGGTGATAGTATATTTGGGTTCTTATTTTACTTCTATATCTCGAAGTGAGATTGCTATCGGGTTGAGAGATTTGGTTGTTGTGTTGATGCTGTTTTAATAATAAAAAGGACTTGGGCGTTACAAACCACCGCTAAGATCGTCAGGGATCGACGTTGGAATAGAATCCTTACGTTGCATTAGGGTTAGGGGATTAATCTCCCAATTCATACCACTCTCGTGGGTTAGAATTGCGAGGTATTTCGACAGCTCTTGTTGACGCAATGACAGTAGCCATCAACGTAGCAGTATAGTTCGTCGATGGATCCCCTCAAGGCACGAGCCGAGCATGGTCACGGGCCTTGGTTGGATCCGCTGATTTCCCTATTCGAATCTCAAAGATACCCCTTAAGCACATCAATTCCACAGACTGTGGGCATGATCTCAGTACGGGTTATCTAGGGATTTGGTAGGATCGTCCGAAATACTCCCCTAAATCACTAATTCAACCTAGGGATCCAGATATACGTCTTTTCCTAGGATCCTAGGGCTAACCCATCAACCCTAGAAAAGTCTACTCACTCATAACGTTGTTGACGAATACAAACACAATATTTAGCAGAGAAAACATCATAGCTAATCAATAGAATGAAGATTAAAAACTTACAGCGAGAGATGAGGAAAATAGATGAGCAATAGATCCAGAGAAGAATAAAAACTCCCAAACACAGTAGCAAACAATCTCCACAAGAAGTTCGATCCCAATAGTATTCAGAAGTTTATTTTAAAACCTAACAAAAATTCGCCTAATCTCCTCTCTAAAAAGTATTCCAAAAAAAACTCCAAAATGAATTGCCCCTTGAACGCTTCGACAGCTCCCAGCCTTCACTCCCCAGAATCGTGCAACACCCACTGTGAAAGATCTTTCCAAAAATGGCCTCAGCGTCGTCGACCGATTAGGCGACTCGGTCGAGCAGTTTGTTGCTCGATCAGTTGCTTGGGCCGAGCAGCTATACTGCTCGACCGAGCACGACGGGAAATCGAAATTCTCCTAAATCTTCACTCTGCCTGCACGGGCCGAGTCAGCTCAACTCGGTCCGAGCAGAGAGCTGACTCAGTTGCTGAAAAGTAGCTCGGGCCGTGCGCTGGATTGGTTGGGCTTCGGAGTGGAAGGCTGCTCGACCGAGCACTATAAGTGCTCGATCCGAGCAGGCTGTGTATCTGCTCCTTCTTCTCCAATTGCCTCTGCTCGACCGAGCAGCTGATCTGCTCGGTCGAGTCATTTGGGAATTTATTTCCTGAAGCTGGTGAAGCTTCCCTCTCCTCATGCTCTCTCCTCCACTCCTCCCATGGCTCCAAAGACACGGCGAACTCCTGCAGAGCTTCACCACCGAGCTCACTGGCATGTCAGATGTTTCCATACCCAAGTCGGGTCCCAAATCGCTCCAAAATCCCTGAAAACTTATAAAATACTACGAAACTCGAATATAATGTCAGAAATGCGATATCGTAGGAAAATATGGGATTTGGATGCGAAAATGGCATGGAATGCAATGTCATGATGATAAGAAAAAGGTGTAAAATATGGACACATCAGTAGCAAGAGCTAATAAAGTTAAGCAATCTAAAATCACTGTTCTTATTCACAAATTTGAACGTAATTTTCATGATAAAGGATAAAGACACTATTATTGAAATGTTCACTAACATTGATATAACTAATTCATTGATTGCTCATCATTGCACTCTAGATACAAGCTGTTGGATACAACGTGTAGTTGGATACAATGATTGATGACTTCGTGTTTGATGATAACAAACGTGTTGAACGATTTGATGTGTGTGCTAAGTGTTTTCAGGAATGGCAAGCTCACAAATACTCAAAGATGGACTAAGTCAAAGTGATGGAGAAATTGCAATTCATTTACAATAAAGACTTGGTCAAAGTGATGGATAAATTGCAATTCATTTACAATAAAGTCTTGGTCAAGTGATGAAGAAATTGCAATTCATTTGCAATTTGGACTTGATCAAAGATGGAGAGATAAGGAGAGGATCTCAATTCATATCAATGGTGATTGATTCAAATCAACCAGAGATTAAATCAAATCCCATTACATCTCCTATAATAATTTCATATCCAATTCAAATCCTATACAAATTCCAAGTCCAATCCAAATCCAAATTTGAATTGCAATGGAGATCAAAACAAATCCATACAATCCTCCATTCAAATCTCAAACTCCTAGTTTTATGGGATTTGACTTGAGCCTCATTGATCCCCTCCTACATCTATATAAACCCTCATCTCTAAGAGGTCTTCATGCGGCCAAAATAATAGAGGAGAGCAAAATTAGATTCGGCAAACCCTAGTTCTTCATCATCTAGCCGCAAATAACCAAGGCCAAAAACCCCCCCTTGCGCAAAGCTACCATTGCCAATATACCCTCTCGCAAGCTTCAAGCCCAAACTTCCTATCTTGAAATCATCTTCAAGGCCAAAAAGCTTCATCATCAACATCTCATTGCCGTAACACACTAGTCCTCCAAAGCTCCAAGCCGCAAGTTTTGAATCTCCAAGCAAAAGAATACAAGCTGAAATTGTTAACTTGAATTCCCAAAGGCAAAATTGAGAGAGACATCAACAAATCAAGAGGAGAATAAGCCGCATACAACAACTACTTAAACAAAGAGGAAGTCCACATGTTTCATTGTTTATTGTATAAGTATTCTTTAAGCATTGATTGCTCTTTCTTTCTTGCAGGTTGAAACAAAAGTCTACAGACTTTTATCAAGAGTAAGGGCTGAAATTTTTGACTTCTCAAGCCTTACTAACCATGCCGCAAATTCTAGCTTGCTGACTGCTGCAAGCCCTTGCATTGCCTACTGATTGCCGACCAAGTCTCCTCCAGGCACCAAGCATCTTGCCAACACACCTCAGCCAATGCCGACCTGCCTTGCTCATGCACTCTTGATGTTGTTGATCGAAGAGGAGCTAGAACCAATAGGCTTGTTGACCCACTAGCTGTCATGCCATCCAAATGTGCCGACCCAGGAACGGCTTAGTGCCAAAGTTGCTGCCGACCGAACCAATAAGCGGCCCAACTTGCTGCCGACCCTTGCACAAGCCAAGCACTTGCTCAATGTCGACCCTACCAATTGAGGCTTGTTGACCGAGATATCTGCCTAGCAAAGGAGTGTGGCGACCCATCCAAGCAGCTCACATCATAGCCGATCCAAGGAAAATGACCGCACCATCAGCTACCTTGCCAATAAGGGGTGCAGACCTTGCGGACATCAAGCTTTGCTAGCCGAACCATCAGCTACAACAAGGGGGCTAGCTGCAACTTCAGAGATAGACGACTACATCCTGTCAGACTTGATCTGACCAGAGCAGATTGACAGAGACGACTACACAGACACGAACTGAGCTTTTTTGAACTCTTTACTCTTTACATTCGTGTATTAGTGTATCGATCTTTGTAAGAGAAACTTTACATACTTGTGACGTTTTTGGGGTCTTGTCTAGTCGGTGCTAGACAAGATGGACTTGACTAGTTGGGACTAGTCAAGAGAGAGCTTCTACTAGGATTAGTATTGTTTAGCACTTTGGGAGTGAGGTATGGGAACCATTTGAGTGTAGAGAGGTGCTCTAGCTACATGTTGTACCAGTAACATTATTAGTCTAGTATTTGCTTTTGGGGCTAGAGTAGGTCGTTGGGACGATCGAACCAGGGTAAATCTACTGTGCACTCTGTGATTGTTTATATTTACTCTGCATCTGATTATTACTGATGTGATTGATTGTGTGTTCACGAGAATTTTAGTAGCCTATTCACCCCCTCTCTAGGCTTAAATCCAGATCCAACAAGTGGTATCAGAGTAGGTTAGAGGATCTAGGCTAGATTGACAATGAATACTTCTGATTCTGCTTTTGCTGAAGGTCAGTCCATATCACGACCCCCTAAATTTAATAGCGTAGACTATACTTATGGGAAATCTAGAATGAAATTTATTTAGTGTCTGTTGATTATAAAGTGTGGAATATTGTTGAAAAGGGATATAAACCACCTATGATTAAAATTGAAGACACTGAAATTCTTAAACATGAAGATAAATGGGATGATGCTGATTAGAGACGTTATTCTCTGAATGGTAGAGCTATGAATGAGCTTATTTGCTCTGTAGATAAAGCTGAATTTAATCGTATCTCACAATGTTCAACTACATAGAAAATATGGCATACGTTGGAGGTGACGCATGAGGGAACATCACAGGTGAAGGAGTCCAGACTTGCCTTGCGAAGCATAGAGTACGAAAGCTTCCGCATGCTGCCATCTGAGTCCATCAAAGAGATGTTTGCAAGATTCACAGACATCGTATACAAGTCCAGCTCTCTAGAAAACCATACTCAAGTCTGGAGCAGATAAGGAAAATCTTGAGGGCCCTACCAAGATCCTTCCATCCTAAAGTTACTGCTATTAAAGAAGCTAAAGATCTATCAAAGATGAAAGTGGAGGACTTGATAGGTAACTTGATGTCACACGAGCTTGAGCTGTAGTGCTTCGAAGAAAGAGAGAAACTAGAGACTAAAGCCACCAAGCCACTAGCTCTTCAAGCTAAGGAAGATGAAGATGATGATCTTGATGAGGAGCAAGCACTGATGATCAGAGGTTTCAGAAGATACATCAAGACTCCTCAAGGAAGAGCTGAAATGCAAAAAAGGTTTAAACGCTCTAACAAATTTAATCCTGCTAGAAATACCTCTGAACAGACTGCTACTGATAATGTTCAATGTTTTAAATGCAAAAAAGCAGGGACACTATATGAAGGATTGCCCACAACCAAAGAACAACAATGCAGAGAAGAAAGAAAAATCTTTAGCAATAACATGGGATATGGATAACGAATATGAAACTGAGGATGAGACTACCCACTCCTCCCTCTGCTTGATGGGAAAGCTTGATGATGTACCCAAAGCTCATCTTCTGAAAACTGTTAATGAAATGCAAGATAAAATTGAAAGCCTAGAATCAACTGTAGAGAGACTTGAATCCACTCTAAAGAAGTTTAGAAATTCTAATGATGAACTGCAACAAGATAATTACAACATGTCAAGAAATTCTAATGATGAACTACAACAAGATAATTACAACATGTCACTAGAAGTTGACGAACTGAAAGGAAAAATTGTTGCACGTGATTCTACCATTAATTTGTTAAAAAAAGAAAAATCTTGCTATGAAAAAGTAGATTGTCTCTCTAGTCCTACTTTGTTAAAAGATATTAGCATGCATAAAGAAAGAGTTGCTAAGCTAGAAACTGATAATAAAAAGCTTATTGAAAAGATGTGCATGCTAAATAATGAGCTTAAAGGAAAATGGTTGATTTTGAAAAGAAAGCTGAAATCATGAAAAAGAATGAAGAGGACAATAAGAAAGCTTTTATTAGTAAATGCACTTTGCTTGTGAATGAAAATACTTTATTGAAATCCAAAGTCACAAATCTAGAATTGTCCATAAAGAAAGTTTCTATTGGAAAACAATCTTTGGATTTATATGGCAATAATAGACGTAGACTTGGATATGGTTTGAAGTATGCTGAAAAACTAATTATAAGAAAATTCACAATGAGCCTACAAAAGTTAGAAACTATCATGCAAAGTTCTTTACATGTGGTATTGTTGGTCATACTTCTCATTATTGCAAATTTAGGAACACAAACATAAAGTTTAAGCAAGTATGGGTTCCTAAAAGTTTAATGACAAACATGAGTGGACCTTGTTAGATTCCAAGGTCACATATAACATCTTCCGTGTAGGTAAGATGGAGGTGGCAAGGAACTATGGATTGGATGTTGCTTTAAAACGTTCCTTAGCCAAACAACAATGCAAAGGTATGTTTTTCTTCCTTGAGCTTAATGTATACCTTCATAGCTTTTTGTGTGCTTGATTTGTTTTTGTTTGTGTGCGAGTTTGTTTGCTTGCTAGTTTAGTTCATTAGAAACAAAACAACAAAAAAGTGAAAAGGAAAAAAGGTATAAAATGGTGCTTAATGTATATCTTTCTTTTGAATCATTAAAGTGGAATAAATGAATGATAATCATATCCATGTAGAAATTGATATATTATTGTTATGGCTACATGTGCATGTTTAATTTTCTAAATAAGCATGGCATGTTCAATGATTTGAATAATATGATTTCTACACCTACACTTTCACTTCCACGAGCATTATTTTGTTGTACATTTGGAGACATCCTTTTTGAAATATTGGAAAGTGAATGTAGGATGAAAAATAACTGAAAATCTAAGGGATATAATGTGTCTTGCCTTGGATAAAAAAATAGAGCTTAAAATAATTGAATTAATATATATATCTACGATAAAATTGAAGACTTTTTTTGAATTTTGTCACAGTCATAAATCCAGTCATACATTTGTTTGTCTCAGTCATCAAGAACGGCCTGGATTTACTCTAAGGAAGGAACAGGATGAAGCCATGTAAGCAAGTGGGTTCCACAGGCACGCTCGGTGAGAGAAAAAATTTGAACTGAGCCGCACACGCTTTCCCAGTCGCGTTGGGAGTAGAGAATTGCACCAAAATTGGGGGGAAACTCAAAATTTTGGGGGGGACTCAATATCTCTGCCTCACACCTTCTTCATCCTTACATATCAAAACAAAGACATCTTCTTCCCTCAAACCCAACTGTCGCATACGGCCATCAGAGCCTTTTTGAAGCTTCCAGAGGGCCATCAGATGCCCTAATGGAGTCGATCCTCACCCAAGCTCTCGAGTCGATTCTGGAGGTAGCATCAAAGCCCAACTGTCGCATCTGGCCATCAAAACCTTTTTTAAGCTTACAGAGGGCCATCAGATACCCTAATGGAGTCGATCCTCACCCGAGCTCTCGAGTCGATCCAGTCACATGTCGCTTCTCCAAAGTTTAGATCCAAACACTCTAATCCTAGCCACAGTTCTGATCCAAACACCCTACTGATCCGAGTGCAAGCATCGTTAATTGAGGGAGGAGCTTACATGAAAGAGGTCAGGCGCATCGGGCCAAAGGTGATAACTTTCCTCAATTTTCTCTGTCAAATTTAGATTTTTTTTTAATTGCTGGGTTTACTCCTAATTAGATATTTCCCATTTGGGTTCTTTCCTTTTATGTGATTTGCCTATCTAAAGAATACAACATCGATGATGGTGGAAGGAGCTTACATGAAAGAGTTTAGACGCATCGGGCCAAAGGTGAGACCTTTAATTCATTGACTTTATAGGTGAAAATGAAATTTTGATTTCTGGGTTTGATCCTAATTAACTATTTTCATCTGGGTTCTCTCCTTTACTGTGAATTGCATGTTACTACAAGCCCATGTCTGCTTCGGCTTCCAGCACTTGGGTCACCGTCGAGACTATCAACCCAAAGCTGAGACCTTTCATCGATTTTATCTATCAAAATGATCTTTTAATGTTTGGGTTTGCTCCTAATTAGCTATTTTCCATCGGGGTTCTCTCCTTTTATGTGATTTGCATGCTACTTATTTATTGATGGATTGTAGCTTGAGAGCCCAAGGTCCTATTTTGCTGAATTTTGTTACTTTGTGGTAACCAATTTGAGTGCATTTTCTTGATCGTTGATAGGCAACTCTTCTTTGTCTAATTCAGTAGGCAAGATAAAATTATCGTTAAATTAACAGGATGGTGGAGGATTTGCGAGTAGAGCGGTCAAGTGAGGTCACATCGAAGGTTAGTTCAAACTTATCTTATATCTGAATTTTAGGCTTTCATTTTTAATTTTTATTTAGTGCTAATTTTAATGCTCAGAAATTGCAAAATTTTGTAGAATTTTTTAGATACGGTGCTTTTTTATGGATTTATAATCCACCTGTTTCTTTCCTAATTTAGAACTTTCCTCTTATATCTGTTTAGAATTTTGGCAATATGATTTGAACATACATAATTTTATCTACATTTTTGAAGTGAACAATGGTTTATGCTTTCTTATATGATGGATGCAGGACTGACATTGTGTTCTGCCGTACTGGATATACCAACCTTTGGTTGATGGAAGTTCCCAAATATCATATATAGAAAGGTAAGGGAAGAGGAATCCTCTTTGAAGGAGAGCTCTTTATGCTTTTTGAAATAATACTTTGAATGCCAAATGTCATGAGTGTTCAAACCAAGGTGGTTCCTTTGAACTATTTTTAGCTGGATACTTCAACCAGTATACATTTGTGTTATATTGATTGCTTTCATAGATACAAACTATTTCATTTTGTTTTCTATTTAATGTTGCTTTTTAATATTCACATATTCATCATATTTGGGATTTTGCACTCCTATGTGCTTACAGATGATCGTGGAGCAAAAATATAACCGATTATTATTTTCTGCTTTAGTAGAAGGGAGTGTGGGCAACATGCACTGTCCATTGCCAAGCTTGACTTCAATACCCTTGAGGAAAAAGATATTGTTGATGATGTTTTCAGTAAAGCAATATTGTGCTTGGGAGAGGAAGATCTAGCTCTATTTGACATTGAGTTAATGCTCCCACTTCTTCAACGAGATATTATTGTGCACCATTTAGGACTTCTATATTTATTTGATGCTATTGGTTTGGCTAAACTATTTAGTTAACCTTTTTCTAAATAAAACTTCAGGACAGAGAAATCATCAGAGTGCTTTTGGTGTGATGCGTGCAAGAAAAAGCATTTAACAAGTATTACATAGTTTTGGCTTCTAAGTTGTGTAGACATGACAAGAATGACAAGTTCTCATTGCACCTAGGTAGCCTAAATTTTTCATCATGGTATATTACTTTAGTTTAACTTCCAAATTTCTCACCTCTAGCATCAACAAATATGGTTGTCATGGCTGAAATTGTATGCACTTGCAATTTTGCTTTTTGCATGATGTCGGGTCATCTTTTTTTCATTCCATATATGGTGTCAATGAAACACAAAGTTGTTTAAATATACACCAGTTTGTTGAGTTAGATTACACCAGTTTGTTGAGTTAGATTACACCAGTTTATTGAGAATGACGTGTCTATTTTCATTTCATCATCCATATGCAATGTTTCTGTTGCAAGTTTCAGTTCAGATTACACCAGAATCTTTTCTAGCATTGCAATATTGCAATGTTTCTGACCAGTCTATTTTTCATTCAAATTACACCAGAATTTCATCATAAATTTCTGTTTCCATGTTTTTATCATTTTTCTTCGATGGTTATATTGACACTTGGTTATCTTTCATAGGTTATATTGTTCGGTGATGGGGTTATCCTTGAGGACTCTGTAGAATAGTATTTATTGTTAAAAACTGGAAAGAATTTTATTAAATGTAGTTCTTTTAGCTTTCATTTTGTTTATGTTTTTGGAAGCATTATTCTTTCTATCCTCGCAATGCAAGAAAACCTTGAATATTAGTGTATCTCCATTAGCTTTTTTTTTCTAATTTTTTTTGCTTCTCGGCCCCAAGTTTATCCATAAATGCCTGAAATTGTTGGGTTTAATTTTGGTTACATGCAAGCAGAACCCTAAAATTATATTCTTTCTCAGCCCCAAGTTTATCCATAAATGCCTGAAGTTTATCCATATACTTGGTAATCTTTCACAGTCTGTCAAGGATGTTGAGGACAATGCATTGCTCAGTCATTTCTCTATTTTGTTCCTAGTCTTCAAACTCTAATCCTATTTGAGGCAACTGGAAAGCATCTTTGCTAGAAGTTTTGTTCCTTTGATGATGTGAGATAATCAGAACAAATTCATAGCTCATACAGTTTTAATATATTTATTACTATATGGTAGACTGAAGTTATCCATCCGATTTTTTTTTTAAATTTTACAAGGTTAAAGCAATTTCTGCTCTTTCTCTTTTTATTTTGAGGGTATTTTATTTTTTATAATAATAAATAATTTTTAGATGGATTTATTTTACTATGGGTAATTTTGTTTCCTCAATTTTTATTTTGAGAGTGGAAGTAATGATGGAAGTATTTGATATTATATTTTGCTCCATATCTTGGAAGATTTTTCCGTGACATATTCTGGCAGCGTTTTTTTTCCTTTGACAATTCTAGGTACCAAATGATAAACATGTTAAAAAATTAAATAGAACTTGATAGTTGTCAATATTTTTATAAAACAAATTAATATAAATGTTTCAATCTCTCTGGTTGAATAGGGACATAGTACAAGATTCTAAAAGGATGCAATGTATTTGCTTCATTTATGGTTGTCCATATTGATCCAGAAAACTTGAGGGATGTTCGCATCTTTAATCCCGGGAGATGGCAGGTAATACCTTTGCTTCTTTAACTGTTTTTGTATCGGCTTCATTTTTTTCCGCCAGAGATGGTATAATTTCTTATTTGTTTCTTTGCATAATTTACTCAGTGGATCACATTTATTTACACACGCATGTGTGCACACACACACTCACATGAGGAATATGTGCTATCAGCACAGGAGGACGACTGCATTTGTTGGTTCTATTTGCGATGCAAAGATGTTGTCTTTACGATTGATGCGGCCACTAAACTATGGACCCATTGTATACATGGAAGCTTTTTAGGCATGGAAGAAAAATTATGCATAATTGTTGTTTTTACGACCCATAATTTTGCGATACAAATGTTATTTTTATTTATTGGTATGATCATTAAAGGGGGAACTCAAATTTTTTGGAGTGAATGGCATTTTTGAGAGTGACCGTGAGCCCTTCAGTGAGTTTAGTGTTGGTAAATCTCTATTTTCTCCTTTCTTTCATGTTATTTTGGTTCGTGTTATATTGCCAATGATGTTGTTGGTTAGTGAGTTTTCTGTGATTTCAGCTTCAATTTTGAATCTTAATTGGTGAACTTTGCTCTTGACTGATAAAAAAGGTTTTTTTGTATAAATTGTTATGTGTTTTCTTTTGTATAAATTGGTGAACTTTGCTTTTTAGGTTTTTTCCAAACTTACTACATTTGTTAGTAATTGTAGATGGTTCAGTTTTAAGAGCATAGTAGATTTCTAAATTGTTTCTTATATGTTTCGTAGACAATTATTTAATTCTTTAGAATTAACTCAACTGTAGCTAAACCTGTTGAGAGCTATTGCTATGAATACAATCACTTTCTTGATTCATTATTGAAGGTGTCAAGAAATGCGTTTCCTAAAATTTCTATGAATAATTCATTTGTCTTGAAATTGGGTATGCATGATGTTTGAGTTTGGGGACTAGAAAACCTCACAATACATGACACGAGCAAATGTCAAATTAGGTCAGAATCCCTCAACTTTATCAATTTATATTGTTTTAATATCGTTTATTTCTATTTTTCCTCTCTGACACTAGGCAAGCGCAAGGTTTTATTCCTTCTTCAAAACCTTGCCTTCTGTAAGTGATCATTTTGTTATAGACGTGGAATGTAATTTAGATCGATGAAAACAAGGGCACTCATTGTAATTGTGTTAGTGTGGATGTGTTTTGGGGACCTGAGAAGTTGACCTTGCAAAATAAATCATAATTAAATATTAATTTATAATGAATAACATATATCAATGCAAGGATACAATAGTAATTTTTGAATATTGAGATTCCCGAATAGCAAAAAATATTAATAAAGTTTTTCTCTGTTATTTTTGCACTAAAGACAACTTTTTGATTTTTCTTGGAAGGAAATTGGAAGCCTACTCAGCCTGGCATGTCGATGTGTTCCTTAATGGACGTGGCGACAGCCTCTAGCGACTGGAGGACTCAGCTGCAACACGAAGCCAGGTAGAGGATCGTCAACAAGATGTAAGAATTTTTTTTTCCCTTTAGGGTTTTGTAATTGGATTGATTTGTTTGACGATGTTGAATCGTTGTCTATTCGGTTGATTTAGGATTTCATTACTGTTTGTGATGTTTATTTTGATAAATTGAAGGTATAATATGCTCCAAATTTTGGTAAAACAAATGTTTTTGTGCGTTGGGGATCAGCAGAGAAATTAGCTCAATGGATTGGGTTTTTGATATCTCTAATGTGCATTGTGGGTTTTTGTAATGTGTTTTGCAAAACTTATTGCAATTTTGTAGTTTCTAATCTTTCAAAGGGTTCTAAGTATACATTTATTGTCCTATTTTATAATCAACATTTAGATATCATTATATAAATGTTTTCACATCCTTAAGCTAGCCTTTTTCTTCCATTGAGTGGAAATTTGACGACTTTGTAAGATTTTACAGGAAATTCCATGTGTATTGTAATATTGATGACATGTAGTTATAGTGTTTCATTTTATGTTAGTATTTTAAATTGGGAGAGTTAATTAGAATATCAATTAATCTTTAGCACTAATACATGCCAATTATTATCATTTTATTATTATTTACTCAATCCTTTGTTTCAATTTCTTGCGAGAATGGATTGGAGTCATTCTCTATATCGTCTATTTCCAGGAATGTATTTTTGATTGGTATATTTTGATGAAAACTGGAACTAAAATGCTTTTTGGTTGTATTGCAACTTAAATCCGGATGCATAATTATTCTTGAAGAGAGAACATATTCAAATGTGACTATTGTAGGGAAATGAAGTCATGTAACTTGCACTTTAATCTTGGACTGTCACAATGGAATTAGCATTTATTCTATTATTAGAAAAAAGGAAGAAAAGATGAAAAAAGATACTTTGTTATTCACAAAGGCTATAATTCAACCGGTTGTAGGTACATAATCCCTTCCACGTGTATGACACCTGAGCAAGTTTTCTACAAAATTGAAAACTCACATGCACTTCTCATTCAAGTGCCATGTTTGTCATGCATATCCTGATGCATGTAGACAAGTTTGATTTGTGTTGATTCATCTTTGTGATGTATCTGATGTTTCCAACTGAAATGAATTTCTTGAACTCCCGAGGGCTATTCTGCAGTTACTAAAAGTCTTTCACGTTTACTGCCATAATTCTATAATTATTATTAAGATTGATAAAGTAATTAATGGTTGTCTCTAGCGATTATTTTGACACTACCATTCTTGCTTAGGCTTGAGGGCTCTTGATGCATTTGAAGAGGCTCAATGCCCCAAAGTATTGGCTATTGGATAACCTTAGCGTGCTTTTGTAAGATTGCCTTTTTATAAGTGACGCACCCGGAACCTACACCTATATTCCACATAGCGGTGTCATGGTCGCCAGGCATAGTATGGCCCCTAGGTGTCTATCCCGGGCTCTATCCGCAAGCGGGCGGTGTCAAATTATAGTATAAAGGATGTCGGATCCCACATGGACGGTGACAGTGTATTTGAATTCTCAGATTATTTCTGTATCTCGAAGTGAGATAGCTGTCGGGTTGAAAAGATTGGTGGTGATATTGTGTTGATTCAATAATAAAGGGAACTAGGGTATTAGGGATCACCGTTAGGACCGTTGGGGATCAATGTTGGAATAGGATCCTTACGTTGTATTGGGATTAGGGGATTAATCTCTCAATTCGTACCACTCTCGTGGGTTAGAATTTTGAGGTATTTCGATGGCTCTCGTTGACGCAATGGCAGTAGCCGTCAACGTAGCGATATAGTTTGTCGGTGGATCCCCTCAAGGCATGAGCCGGGCTTGGTCACAAGCCTTGGTTAGATCCACCGATTTCCCTATTCGAATCCTAAGGATACCCCTTAAGCACATCAATTCCACAGACTGTGGGCATGATCTCAGTACGGGTTATCCTAGGGATTCGGTAGGATCGACCGAAATACTCCCCTTTATTCCCCATTCAACCTAAAAATCCAGATCTACATCTCCTCCGAGTGTCTTAGGGCTAACCCATCAACCCTAGAAGAGACTACTCACTCATGGCGATTTTAACGAATAAAAATGTGATTTTTGCAAGAGAAAACATCGTAAGAAATTAATCAAATAAGGGTTTAGAAGCTTACATGCCAAAGACGAAGAAAAACAGTGAGTAACAGATCCAAAGAAAACTCAAGATTCCCGAACGCGAGAATAGCAAATGAACTTCAAAAATCATCCAATAATCTTCAAGAATTTAATCTAGATCTAACAAGTTTTTCTATTCTCTTACCCTCCCCAAAAATAATTCAAAAACTAACAAAAGCATCGACTCCCCCAAAACGCAGCAGCAGATCCACTCTTCACTCCCCCAAGCACGCAACAGACGGCCGCAGAAAAGTTCCAAAAATAGCCTTCAGCGTCGTCGACCGAGTCAGTGACTAGGTCGAGCAGTGGGTTGCTCGGTCGGCTGCTCAGTCGAGCAGCCGTCTTGCTCGGTCGAGCACGACAGTAAGTCGCACTCCTCCAAAATATGCCGCTCTGCCTACTCGGCCCGAGTCAGTTCTGCTTAGTCAAGCAGCCAGCTGACTCGGTCGCCAAAAGCTCTGCTCGGGCCGTGCAGGATGTTGCTTGAGCTTCAAAAGTTTGGCGCTGCTCGACCGAGCACCATGGATGCTCGGTTTGAGCAGCATGTGTATCTGATCTTCTCCTTCGTCTTACCTCTGCTCAATCGAGCAGCTGCTCTGCTCGATCGAGTTGCCTGGGAAGAATTGTGCTGAAACTCCTGCAACTTCTCTCGGCAAACTCCTGTAGAGCTTTGCCAACAGGCTCACAGGTGTGTCAGATGTGTCCATGTCCAAAGTGGATCCCAAATCACTCCGAAATCCCTAAAAATCCATAAAACAGTACGAAACTCGAATATAACATTAGAACTACAATATCGTAGGAAAATACGGGATTTGAATGCGAAAATGGCATGAAGTGCGATGTCATGATGCTATGAAAAGGTGTAAAATATGGACACATCAATAAGCTCTGTCAATTTGTTTTTGCCTCCAATCTATCCCTATAAATTCTAACCATATATCTTTAAAATTCTTTTGGCTCCCAAGCCATCATCTAGCCTTCACAAATCATGGGAATGTCTGTCTCTCATCCTTATTTTAAGGAATAAGCTGAAATATGCTCTTACTAATCGTGAAGTCATTGCTATGCAACGCCATGTCATGGTTGACAACAAAGTTAGAACTGATTAAACTTATCCCGTGGGAATCATGGGTATGCTATTTCCTCTATTACATTGTTTATTTCAGTTAACCTCTTGCGATTTTCTTTTCAAGCATATCCTTTTCTCCTCACCTATTGAATATTAATGCATGTTTTTTAATCCATGCTCACGAGTTATATTAAATGTCTAAGTTTATTAATGAGTTATTTTGTAGATGTTGTTTCTATCCCAAAGACAAATGAGAACATCCATCTATTGTATGATGCCAATGGACTGTTTCACCTCCATTCTATTAAGGGTGATGAAGCTAAGAAATGTTGCCATTTTCATTTTGTTGATGGGAATTTATTGTCTTATTTGTCATGTATTGTTTTGTTATTTTTGATCGTTATCCATTTAATTTCTTGGAAGTGCCTAATTTTTTCTTATCTCTTTGTATTGATATGCCTTGGTAGTGCCTAATTTGTGTTGATATACCTAATTTTTATTGGAAGCACCTAATTTCCACGACAAGTGATGTTTCTTGATGACATTGTAGTAGTGTTGATGTATATTAAAATGTCGAAAATGTTTAGAGTTGAAAGATGCATAAAGCATTTGACACCAACGGGATATATGATTGAAAAATAACGATACATGGTAAATTCTGTAAGAACTTAGATATTTAATTTGACACAAGTGTGCATATGGATTAAGGTGACTCAAGTGGGATCAATTGAGCTAGAGAGAACCACATGTTATATGTCGGATAATGGGATAGGATCATGATAGGAACACCAATATCTTAATGGCTGTAGTGGGAGAACATAAATTAGTTGCAGTACAATAATCTTCTCAAATTTAGTAGCGACAAGCCTAATGAACATGATTTCTCACTAATCCAGAAGCTGATACTTCATGATGGATCAGTCCTAAGAGCCAAATATCCAGGGATGCCTACCAAGACGGTTGGTTCGATGATCCTGTCGTTAATGGAAAAAACATGAACTTCCTACACTTTATGACATCCTACATACACTTATCATGATTATCATTAAGTTAGCTTCATCTGCCTTTGTACCTATCAGCCTTTTGAAGATCTGGAATTTGAACGAGCTCACATGAGTTCTGGGCATATTCTGATTTATACTATTGAGGCACAAGATTTTTTTAAATGGAAAAAGCCTATGTCAATTGGTTCGAGCGTAGTGTTTCACTCTACAATAGATATTTATTATACATTTAAGGAATGTTTTTGAATTGGTTCACAACCAGCTCTGATGTAAAGGTGCGTTTTTTTTGCTTTGATCTGATCTGATGAATTTTCTGTTAATTTTTTGTTAAACTGAGGTCCTCCTCTTCCACCTTAAATTTTCTTCTTGCTCTGATGTAAAGGTTTTTTTACTCTAATCTGCTCTAATATGATCTGATGAGTTTTTCTGCATCCAAGGTTTCATGGACAGTGGCGACAGCAGCATCAACATCAACTGAAACTATAGCTGTTGTGTCGACTGCTTTCTATCTTCGTAAGAAGGAAGAGGTAAAGGGGAGTGACACTTCAACTGGATGGAAATTTTGGCGATTTGACTTTAATCTGATGAGGGCCTTACTGGTTTTAGTAGCTTTTGTTGGGTATAACATATAATTTTTATGCTACAAGATATTTCATCTGTTTTGTGTGTATCAAAGGAGTGGTTTGCCAAACGATGAGTACTTTTTTCCTATTATTAAGAAAACAGTTTTTCTGTTCTTGCTGATAAGTTACTTCCACAAACATTCATAAACATGGATCTTATTATGAAATATCCAAATTTATTAGCCAAATGAATATAAGATCTGCATCTTGACATATCCGTTCTATCTAGAAATACATTGTAAACCATGAATGTTATCTGTTGGTTTCATAGCATTATTGAATGTTGATACAAGTTATTGTTGGATATGGACGACATGTATACACCCATGAGGGGATGTATGAGGGTCTATGGACCTCAGATGTCGCGTACATGAAAGCATGTGCGAAGGGAACCTTTTCATGTATGAAAAGGACCACTCGATAAGTGGAAAAAGTCTCTTTATAAGTGCATAAAGGCACTTGATAAGTGCATAAGGAAGAGGATAAGGAAATGTGCTAATATAGGCTAATAAGCTTATATGTAGTTATTTCCTACAATAACTACCCCCAAGGCCTATAAATAGGACCCAAGGGTATGGCTTTCAATGCTAATCCTTCATGCCATAAGTTTGCATAATGCAACGTATTTTCCTCTTCTCCCTTCCATTAAGTTCTTCTTCCAAGTAGAGATTTAGACGGTGAAATGATGCTTTGATCCTCCGTGACAAAGTACCGACTGTTGTGGCGAATCCAAGGGCAAAGTTCAGAGACTATAGCGAAGCATACGCAAATGTAAGTCTACTCTCTTTCGATCCTCTATCATCGCATGATGGGATCCTACATTGGTATCAAAGCCACACGGGTTTGCACCGGTCTCACCGATGAATGACGCATTGTGTCTTTCACGAATGAGTTTCCTTCCATTATGGATATGGTAGGAGCGCATCGTGACGGAGAGAACGCAAAAGTTTTTCTTTTCACGTTAGGTTCTTTTGCCATTACGGATATGGCAGGAACTCTCTGTGACGGGAAGAACTGACCATTCATCTCGCCAAACTTGCACTCCTCATGGATGCTGAGTCTCCATTCAATAGGGAATGTGAACTCTCTTCATGTAGAGCGTGAAGTTTGCGGCCTTGAAAGTGTGTTATTTTTTTGGCACACGGCCATTAAAGAATAACCACTTTCTCGATGAACTGGTGTCTCATCGGAGAAGATGGTGGCTACAAACTTCTCATCGGAGAAGAAGATTGCCATGGAAGGGCATGGTATCTCTTTGGTGCATGATCAACATGGCCATGCGGGTAATGGTGGCTAAGCACCCCCCTCCCCATTGGGGAAGGGGTTGGCTTCGGCCAATGACAACCAAGACCACCCCCCACACAAGGAGGGTGTGCAGCCGGACTCCAAGGAGGCCGGCCGGCCGGCCAGGGCCTCGGCCAGGCCGAGGCACCCTGGCCGGCCCTGGCCTCTGCCAGGGCCAAGGCCGTCCCTGGCCGAGGCCAGGGTAGAGGCCTGCCCTGGCCTCAGCCAGGGCCTCGGCCAGGGGAGCCCTGGCCTCGGCCAAGGCCAGGGCCTGGCCGGCCCTGGCCGTGGCCAGGGCCAGGGCCAGAGGAGCCCTGGCCTCGGCCAGGACCAGGCCGAGGCCTGCCCTGGCCGTGGCCAAGGCCAGACCAGGTCGGCCCTGGCCGAGGCCAGGGCCAGGCCGAGGAGCCCTACGGTGCCGGCGGCCTCGGCCCCGGCCACCTGCATGGCCGGCCCCTACCGCGCCGGCGGCCGTTGCATGAGGCAAAGCCCCCATGCAGGAGGGGAGGGCCTGGATCCCTACAGGGGGAATCCAGCCTTGGCACAGCCACGGCTCGACACCGGCAATGGCCAGGGCAAGCCACTACCTCCCGCTGCAAAATACGTTTGCAAAATACGTTTGCAAAATACGTTTTCAAAATACGTTTTCAAAATACATTTTTTTTTAAAAAACGCTTTTTCCGCTGCAAGTACTATAAGAGTACTATTGTTTGATAAGTGATGGGAAATTATTGAAAATTGTTCTAGATGGTGATTGGGATCGTAATGACCTTTCCGATTCTAGAGCAACATCTTCAATATTTTTCGAAAGTAACTTATCGAATGTAAAACTTATGCAATGTTTTTGATCGAACTCTTTTTATGTCTTTTGCAGCATTTTAAAACTAAAATGTCTTCCGCTACTAAGAACATCGTCGTTGAGTTGAACAAAGGTGAAAACCACAACGGCGATAATTACCAACTATGGTCCATGAAGATACAATATGTTTTAGAGGAGCAAATTGTGCTCAAAACTCTGAAGAACATAATGATTGAACCTGAGTTAGGCACTACAGCCCAACACAGAAGATACAAGGAAGCTTTCGATGCTTGGTTTCGGAAGAACAAAATTGCTCGCATTACCTTGTTGTCAAGTATGGCCGACGACATAATGCGAATCTTCCGAGAATATGACCTAGCTATAGACATATGGTCCAATCTAGAGGAGAAGTTTGGTGGCACCTCGGTGACCAAACTTCGCTCTTTAACTATAAAATTCGATTCGTACAAAAAACGTCAAGATCATTCCATGGGAATGCATCTGCGACACATGGCGAATCTTATTTCAGAGTTAAAGGATGCAAGTCATATGATAACTGATGAGCAACAAATCCAAGCAGTCATATGTTCCCTACCAATCGAATGGGGCAACATGAAGATGCATCTCACTCATAATGAGAGCATCAAGAACTTCAACGATGTTTCTAAGCACCTCGAGTTAGAGGAAGAGCGGCTTGCGGCCGCCAAGCCAAGTACAGAAGTGCACATGGTTGCTAGTTCCTCACACGGGGGAAAGAAACATAAACATCACTCGAAGTTTTCTCATGACCATAAAAAGCAACCAGTGTCTACCAAGAAACCCAAACAGAAGGGTGGGAACAAGAAATGGCACAAGAAGAGGGACTTGAAGAAGATCAAGTGCTTCAAGTGCAACAAGTTAGGTCACTTTGCCCGTTCATGTACGGATGGAGGTGACAAGGTGCCGACCACATAGCAAGGGACAGACGGTCCTTCGTGGAGTATCACCGGATACCCCAAGGAATGAAGTGGATATATGTAGGAAACAACACACGTGTTGAAGTGAAAGGCGTTGGGACGTGCAAGCTCGTCTTGGACAACGGCCGCACTATCTTACTACATGATGTTCTCTTCGCTCCGTATATTTGAAGGAATATAATATCTGTGGTCGTCTTAATGGGTCTTGGTTATAGTTGGTTCTTTCATAATTGTAATGTGGATTTTTCTTGTAATAATTCTGTAATTGGTTCTGGGTATGTTTTAAAAGGATTCATTGTATTGAATACGATGTACGATTCCTCAAATTTTAATGAAAATTTCCTTGTTACAAATTCTTCAATTTATGAGTCAGATGTAATTTGTTGGCATGCAAGGCTTGGTCACATTGGACCAACACACATGGATAGACTTGCCAAACGTGGCCTTCTATCTAATGTTTCAAAGGTCGAAATGTCGACTTGCAAACATTGCCTTGTAGGGAAATCTTGTCGCAAGCCATTTGGAACCGGCACAAGGGCCGAGGTTCCATTACAGCTCATCCATTCGGACATATGTGGTCCGATGAATGTCAAGACAAGACGTGGGAAGTCCTACTTCATCACTTTTATTGATGACTTCACCCGATTCGGACATATCTATTTGATATCCCACAAAAATGAAGCATTAACCTGCTTTAAAAACTATATGAGTTTAGTGGAAAATCAATTAGATCGCAAGATTAAGGTCTTGCGAACCGATAGAGGCGGTGAATATCAATCAACAAGTTTTAAGGAACTTTGTGATGAAAAGGGCATAGTTCATCAGGTAACTATGCCTTATACTCCACAACAAAATGGTGTTGTTGAAAGGAGGAATAGGACTTTAATGGAAATGGTCCGTTCAATGATGGCGCAAGCTAACTTTCCAATCACCTTTTGGGGTGATGCATTATTAACGGCTACTTTCATCTTGAACCGCATACCCTCGAAATCAGTTAGCTCCACTCCTTATGAGTTGTGGAACCAAAGGTTTCCTGACTTAATCATTTTAAAACCTTAGGGGTGTGCATCCTATGCACATATTTCCTCCCATAAGTATTGCAAACTTGGGCCAAGGAGGAGGAAATGTATCGTTATACGATACGCAGAAAACTCCAAAGGTTATGTTTTCATTGGTCAGGAAGATAATGGAGGACTGATTGAATTTGAGTCGAGGGATGTTACTTTCTTGGAAAATGAGTTTCCAAGACAGGGCGAGATAAGTCAGGACTTATCTCTATCTGAGATTTATGATCAAGAAGGATTACCTCATTTGAGTAGGAGAATTCTTGGTGAAGACGAAAATACGTTTCAACCTTCACCAGTGGATGATACGAATGATGCGAATCCTATTCCATATAGGAATAATGATCCAAGTGGGAGCAATTCTAATCACATTCCAAGTGGGAGTAATATTAGAATTGATCCAACTTCGAGTCAACAAGGACTTGAAGAATCTCAAATGCGACGTAGTAGTCGTACAAGGTTAGCTCCTCTAAGATTTGAGGATGAATTCCCACAAACCTTTATGACTTTACTACAAGATGATGACGAGCCTGCTACTTTCAAACAGGCCGTATCATGCCCTGTAAAAGATAAATGGATGGAAGCGATGAAGGAGGAATTAGAATCCATGAAAATTAACCTAGTCTGGGACTTGGTTGACTTACCCAGGGGACGTAGAGCTATTGGGAACAAATGGGTTCTTAAGATCAAGCATAAGGCTGATGGTTCTATAGACAGATATAAAGCTCGCCTTGTCGCGAAAGGTTTTACGCAACAGGAAGGGATAGACTACGAAGAGACCTTCTCACATGTTGTTCGTTTTACCTCGATTCGCTTGATTCTGGCTTTGGTAGCTTGCTTAGACCTCAAATTACATCAAATGTATGTAAAGACTGCCTTTCTCAATGGAGAATTGGACGAGGAGATCTATATGGAACAACCAACAAGGTTTGTAAAAGAAGGAAACGAACATAAGGTTTGTAAACTTCGAAAGTCCATATATGGTCTTAAACAATCCTCGAGGCAATGGTATATACGATTTCAAGAAGTTGTCTTATCAAATGGGTTTACCATGCTTGATGAAGATAACTGTGTATATATCAAGAGGATCAAAAGCAAGTATGTTATTATGTCTCTATATGTAGATGACATTTTAATAGCCGGAAATGACAAGGGCTTTGTGATGGATATCAAGGCTTGGCTTTCATCAGTATTTGAGATGAAAGATATGGGAGAAGCCGCATATATCCTTGGAGTTAAGATTTCAAGGAATCATTCGAAGAAACTTCTTTCTCTTTCACAAGATACTTATATAAAGAAGGTTCTAGAACGTTTTAATATGCAGGACTGTAAGTCCATTGATACTCCTATAAGTAAATGCGATAATTTATGTCTGAAAATGTGTCCAAAGAACCAAAAAGAAAAGGAAATTACGGAAAAAGTTCCATATTCCAGTGCAGTTGGTAGTCTTATGTACGCTATGATGTGTACAAGACCGGACATCTGTTTTGCCGTTGGAATGGTAAGTCGTTACCAATCCAATCCAGGGCAAGCACACTGGAAAGCGGTTAAGAGGATAATGCGGAATCTTAAAGGGACTGCAGACTATGCTTTATGCTATCAAGGAGATGCCTTGAGGCTCGAAGGCTACACTGATGCTGATTGGGCGGGTGATCTCGATGAGCGACGATCGACCTCAGGACATGTTTTTCTACTCGGATCTGGTGCAATATCCTGGAGTAGCAAGAAGCAATCCTGCATCACACTTTCAACTATGGAAGCCGAGTTTGTAGCATTTAGCATGGCGGTCCAAGAAGCCGTTTGGCTTAGGAAATTCTTAGACATGCTAATTGATGCAAGTGACTCAGGTGCTGTACTAATGTACAGTGACAGTCAAGCATCTATAGCCTATGTCAAAGATCCAAAATTCCATTGTAAAACCAAACACATTGATATCCGCTAAAAATTTGCAAATGACTATGATAAGAACAAGAAAGTAGACATTAGGTACATATCTACGCATGAGATGATAGCGGATCCGCTTATGAAGGCGATCCCCAGAGATGTGTTTTACAAACACTTATCATCTCAAGGATTGCGTAAGAGCTGAGTTGTAACTATGTATATTCCCATGTCTACAAAAGATCAAATTTAATAAAAGAATAAGTTCTTTTTCAACATTGCATATGAGTTTCTTGAAAATGGTTGTGTACATTTCTTTTAATCTCAGCTATATTTTCTAGTATGTCAGACAGATTGAGGTTGGCTCTCTCACATGAGCAACCGCCTTTATTCTATCAGACGGATAAAATAAAGATGAGACCTGTTTAAAGTCAAAATCATCAGACGGATGATTTAGAGTCATGACTTAAACAAAATGGTTGTATGAAAGATCTGCATCATATGGATGCTTACAAAAGATCTAAGAGGATTTTTGAAATTTTATCTGTCTTATGCGGGATGTGGGTCCATGAAATTAATGAGTAATAAAAGGGACTCAAAGTCAGACATTGTGATGTCTGATCATCATCCTTACAACATCATTAAGACATACGCTCCCTGGGAAAGGAGTGATGTTGTAATACGTATTCATACTACGTATGCATTTGACCATTGGGTTAGAATAGTAATTATGTTTACTATTATGTGAGACCCAAAGACCACATGGGTCTTAACTTCTTACCCTTATGGACTCTAATTGGTTCCTTTAGATTTGACTAGCTGATCGTTGTCTTAGCATGTTGCTTATGGACTATGGTCAATTCGGTCCGGCGGGGCATGTTAGAAAAGCGAGTCAAGTCAAGATCGAAAGGATCGCAAGAAGAGGAAGATTAATTTTATATTCACATTTGGACTTTAGAGATTCAAAGCTGGCCATCCTATTGTAATCCAGATGGGATTCAATTGTTGAATATAAAGTAAAAGAAATGTGAAGAAATAATCTTGGGTAAAACATGCGTTGATCTACTCAACTTTGCACCCCAAGGAGTGTTGTGTATCTCTAACAAGTGCACAACAGCGGACTCTATGCGCATGACGGTCACACGGTCTATTTCTCAGTATGATAAACAGAAGAACTAAAGGAAAATATGTTTCCTTACAATCCCCTCAAGTGTGAGTGGGAGATGTTGGATATGGACGACATGTATACACCCATGAGGGGATGTATGAGGGTCTATGGACCTCAGATGTCGTGTACATGAAAGCATGTGCGAAGGGAACCTTTTCATGTATGAAAAGGACCACTCGATAAGTGGAAAAAGTCTCTTTATAAGTGCATAAAGGCACTTGATAAGTGCATAAGGAAGAGGATAAGGAAATGTGCTAATATAGGCTAATAAGCTTATATGTAGTTATTTCCTACAATAACTACCCCCAAGGCATATAAATAGGACCCAAGGGTATGGCTTTCAATGCTAATCCTTCATGCCATAAGTTTGCATAAGGCAACTTATTTTCCTCTTCTCCCTTCCATTAAGTTCTTCTTCCAAGTAGAGATTTTGACGGTGAAACGCTGCTTTGATCCAACATGACAAAGTACCGACTATTGTGGCGAATCTAAGGGCAAAGTTCAGAGACTATAGAGAAGCATACGCAAACGTAAGTCTCCTCTCTTTCGATCCTCTATCATCGCATGATGGGATCCTACAGTTATCTGATGGTTTCCTGTTATTCTGTATTAGAAAAATGCATAAGATTAGTGCAGCAAAGTGAGCTGGGTTCTATAAACAATTTTGACTTTCTAATACATGTTAGTGCAGCAAGGTTAGCTGGGTTGTTCTATAAACACATTAGTGCAAATTTTGGTCAAAATTCTGTAGTCATAGTTTTATTTAAAAAAATCCCTTTCATGACCAATGAATAATATTTCTACATCAGATTAGAGTAGAAATGTGAGCTGGGTTGTTTTATAAACAATTGTCTAATGAATTTTTCTAATACAGTTCACTGGGTTGTTCATTATGATCAAATCAGAAAAGTTCATGAGTTCCCTGGGATGTTCATATGTTTGCTTCAATATCGATTTTGACTAATGTGCTATTTTTACCGACGTCTTCCTTTTCCACGATGCACGCAACCTAAAGAGCATCAATAAGAAATGGTTTAAAGTAAAAAAGCAATTTCTTTAAATTTTTGTGATTGAATTCCTTAAAGTTTTTTGATCATGTTCACAAAAGGAAATTTTTTGATGTTTTTATGGTTTGATATTCATGAGCTACTTCTTCATAACCCGCCTTCTTCTTGCTCGCATTCAGGATCTTCTCGCTTCTACCAACGTCAGATCTCCCCATGTCAGAGCTAAAGCTACCAACCCTATGTTACTGATCAGTCTCCTCGCATTCCCTCTCCCTCTCGTTGGTTAGCCTGTATCATGCCCAACCCATTGGGTTTTCACCATGTCAGAGCATTACAGTGTGTATATTAATGAATAATAAAAGAAGCTTGATTTTTATTCTATTGCACGTTTTTGATAGCTAATAAAAATTTGCATTATAAAAAAACATGCATTGGCTAGATTTTCATAAAAACGTGCACATTTAATTTCTCTAGACCCACCATCAAACAAGAAAGCTTAATTTTTTATTATACTGCAATAAGTTGATTGGCCAATTGTTCCTTAAGGACGCTAATGCTAGAGGTCAGCTTTCAATTTTTTTGTTTATTTGTTTCGGTTTATAATGATTAAAATGCATTGGCTGGATTTGTTTCTGGGGAACTTTGGGGGGTTTGATGAGTTAGGGGAGAGACCAAAGCATCCCTCAAAGGTTTCAATCATGTAGTTAGGGGAAAATATTTGAAGCTTCGCTTTTTTAATTTTTTGAAATATGCTTACCTTTCTCTCAATGCTGGCTCAATGCTGGCACGACTGGCTGTCAGTTAATTTCTTTTCTTTTCTTTATAGTATTGGTTTGCTGCATTGTTTCTTATACTTCTTTAATGCAAACAACAGTTATCTATTTTGATTTGAAATCTTGGGTGGTGATATTCAAATTTGAGCATTAACAATTCTATTGTTAAATTTGTTCGCATTGTGAGAGTTCCTTGCTTAACTAAACACGGAGCATTTTTATATAATATGGTCTTTTAAAGGTTTTAACTTAAAGATTACTGATAATAGGTTTAGGGCAATTGACCGATCTGTGTCACATTGTAAATGTCAACATGATGGCCAATATTTTTCTAATTTCATTCTGCAAGCTTCATGGAGCTCTGCAGAGCATATATTTTTTGATATATATATATATATATATATATATATATATTTATTATAAAGTATGTTCCGACATTTTTGTTGTATAGAGAAGTGATGAGATAATTTTTCATTTTGAATGTATGTAAAGCTTACATCTATCTGACCTCTATGAGAAAAACATATCACATATTCGGAATACTGTCATATGTTTCAAATTCGGCATCTTTTTGGGAAACTTGTGTGACTGTCATGTATTCTAATTTTAGGAACTAAGCTATGTTGATATTGGACTAAAGAATTCGGTATTTAGGTTCTGCATGCACTTCATGCACTGAAGCTTGATTTGTAGTTAATAAAATATAAGTTGATTCTTTGGGAGTAGCATTATGAAGATTTTGAGGAGAAAATACATCCATATATTGGAAGGGAAAATACATCCATATTTTGGAAGAGAAAATATTATACCTCAAGACCAGAAATTTGATATGCTAATATTTATCAAACAAATGCAAAGGTTCAAATTTCAATTAGCATTGGGATTGTCATGTTTTTTGGTACTGTCATGAAAAAGCGTAATTTCGTGATGCGTGCTTCATGTTTTTAATTCAATCTCAATTTGAGTACTGTCATGTTTCATTCAATCGCAATTTGGGTATTGTCATGTTTCAAATATGTTTTATGCTTCATGCTTTAATAAAAGTCAATTTGGGTACTGTCATGAAGAAACTTAATGGCCAAGGTCCTCTGAACTTCTCTCTAGCAACATTATCCTAGGCACCTTCACTCATGTTTTCTGATGTCTCTGTTTTCTGCTTTGTTCAGTTTTGACCAATCTACAGTCTCACTCTACCATTCTACCATCCACGCCATGTATCAAATAATCATAAAATCTCTGTTCATATAATCTAGATTCTAGAGACCTAGCAGCATATGGAATCCATCCTATATGGCTAACAATATTATACTGTTGAACTGAACTGGGTTGTACATGATTAATATGCTTCTGTTAATGTAATAAGTAACCTGGAATTAGAATTCTGAAGGATATCATATGTTCTGTAAACAAAGCAAGAAGAAACAAAATGAAAAATGATAGAACAAATAAAAAGGTGCAACATGGTTCTGTAGTCATTTTATGTTATGTATTCCAATAAAATGACTTACACAAGGAAAAGCAGATGAAGTGCCTCCCATAAAATGGATATAGTGTAAATAAAGGCAAGAAGATCATATCTTCACATATTTCTTTTTAATATGCAGCTTAACATTGGCCAAGCTAATTATAGCACGACAAAGGTGGGGCTGATTGGCTTCACCAAAGCCGTGGTGAATGAATTTGCAAGAAGAAACATAAATGTGAGAGTAGTCTTCTAAATCATTTACCTTACTGTACTGAGTTAAATATAGGATAGTTTAATTAATTATGTAAATTGCATATTCAGGTGTATACCGTTGCTCCTGGCTTCATTGCATCTGATTTGACCGAGAATCTTAGAGATGCCATTTTGCATGGTGGAAATTGTTTGTATATGATAACGGTTTGCAAGAAGGAAATGCATGTCTCTTTGAGTTGAATGATGAACCGAAGGACATTATGATGATCGTTAGCATCCTCTATGCAGTAGGACAAATGGTTGATCAGAGGAATTTTGTTTTACTACATGAATCAGGAAATATATCATCAGCATAAACTTTCTAAGCCTAAGAATGTCTAATATATGCTTATGCCACGTACTTTTTTGAGTACATGGATCTTTATGGCTGTACATTTGGCAGTTTCTCCTGATTTTTTTAGATGCAACTTTAAAACTCAAAAAGCTGAACTTGGGCCTGTCTTTAGAGCTCACAAAGAATACGGAGGCATCTATATATGCATGTTTGTTGTCTTATTATTTAAAATAGAAGCATAATTGAAATATCTATTAGAGTAGTGGCGTGCTACATGGAACATTCCATGTTTTTCTTTTATTTTTGTGCAAGGGTAAAGTCGGGAATGATTCCTCTTGAAAACCCATTACCAAGCTATGGAAAAATGTGAATACTTGATCGCCTTTTGTATTTTAGTCTATTTCAGATTTTGCAGAAGGTGAAATTCCAAAATTATGACAATATCATGTGTTATTATAAAAGTTATTAGTTGACAGCCTTAATACAATTACAAATCTATCAAGTGACAGCTAACAGTAAACCTACATTTTTAGAGGGTTGGAGGGACATAGAAAATCAAGTACACACAAGGCAAGCTGAAAAGATTTATGCTAAGAACATCAAGTTCAAAGACTCAAAATATTTCATAATAAAAATAAAAGTAAGTTCGATAAAATGTGTGACGAATTCTGAAACAAAACTTCTTCTATTTTTTGTCAGTGCATTTGAAGTGTGACGAGAAGCCTACAAATCCAGGCCAAATGTCATGGTGGTTAAATTAAGCTACAAACTGGATAGTGTATAGACAGTGTTCTTCAAGTCCGTAGGAGAGTTAGATGACACAATTAATTATTGTCTTCATCATAGAAAATTTGTCTAAACAATGGGAGAAAAGAGGAACTTAATTTGTCTAAATTTTTTGGGGGGTGCTAAATATTAGGGGGGCTAAAAAAATTTTGGAACCAAATAAACAATGGGTGGAATAAAATTTTCTTAGGGGAATTAAATTTTGAGGGAAACTAAAATTTTTACATTTTTCTAGGAGAATTTAAATTTTGAGGGAAACTAAAATTTTTACATTTTTCTAGGAGAATTAAATTCTCTAGAGAGAACTAAATTTTGGGGGAATCAAGATTTTGAGCGGGACCTAATAATTATTGCGCTTTAATTATTGTTGTTTGTTTAAAATTAAGGGTCTAGGATTTTGAGGGGAGAATATTTTAAATGAACAGTGCCCTTGGGGCACGGGTTATAACTTGTGTGTGTGTGTGTGTGTGTGTGTGTGTGTGTGTGTGTGTGTATTGACGAGTAACAGCGATCTTTATTAATATCAGAACAATGTACAAATACAATTACAGAAAAATCAACGCTGATTAGTTCCATAGAATAATAGGAAGAGAGGGGAGAGGGCACAAGCACCATCACCCTCTACAAACTAATATCCAATGTACTAATAGCGGCAAGGAAGAATAAAAAGAACTTGCCAGTGTCCAAGAATCCCCAATTAGAGAATGGAGTAGAATCAGAAGCTTCATCAAAATCCAAATCGCGAAGAGAGATTAATACATCAGCCGCCATGTTATCAAATAACAATGTTTTCCCCATAGGTTCATTTTCAAAAATCCTCCTATTGTGTTGCTTCCAGAGATGCCAAACCATGGACGTAAGAGCAGCTTTAGCTAGCACACCAACTGGGTCAATGTTTTGTATCGTGCTTGGATCAGGTCACAAGCGCCTGATAGAGTAGTATGCACACAACCAGAGTAACCCATTTTAAGAAGAGACCTGGACATAATATATTTAGAATAATTACATTTAAAGAATAAGTGGGAGGTACTTTCCAGCTCGTCATCCACACAAAGCACACACATGCTGTCAGAGATATCACCCCATTTTGAGAGAATTTCTTTTGTAAGGAGCTTCCCCTGTAGAGCTTTGAGTAGTGTTATAGAAAACTTTGGCACATGTCTCTTGTACCACACAGTACTATGATAAGCAAATAGTGGCCTAGCAGTACGCGCCCCCTCCCAAGCTGTACGAAAAGTGCAGTTTACTCCCGGCCCCCACTTCCAATTATCGCATCCTGTAGATAGCGAGATAGGCCTTAAATCTGGTAGAAGCGGACGGATGCTTGGGTGATCAATCCACCCTGCAGAAGTCCAATAGTCACTGATGAGGCTGTTCTCGGTGCCATGCAGAGGAGTGTGCAGCAAGTATAATGGCCCTTTGGGATGCCAGTTATCAAACCAAAACGAGGTAGTTGCTCCATCCTGTACCAACCGCTTGATGAGATGCTGTGATGAGGTTCTGGATTTTAGAAGGAACTTCCAAGTTCCCAACTGGGTAGCCGAAGGTTGAGTGCCAAAGAAGTTACTCACAGCATTGTACTTCTTTCTCATAAACTTAGCCCATAACCCCTGAGTGGATAGAAGTTGCCATGTCAACCTGACACCCGAGGCGACATTTAGATCCTTCAACAGTCTGAGTCCGACCCCTCCTTCCTTCTTGGGGGTGCAAGAATCCTTCCTGGCCCAGATATTATGTTTACCCCAAATTAATTGCCTACACGCCGACGTAATCGAATGAATAACTGATCGAGGGATGTGATAGGCTTGCATCCAGAAGGCGATCATACCTTATATAACTGATCTCACCAATTCAATTTTACCGACTATAGAGAGCATGGTAGAAGACCACCCCAGAAGCCTCTTTTTGCATTTGTCAACTAATCGCCCATACATAGATGCCTTGGGGTATTTAGAGGAAAGGGGTAACCCGAGGTTGGTAGTTATGGAAGTTACCATTTTGATTCCAAGAATATCTGCTAATCTACTGGGATCACGAACACCTTTACTGTAGATTGCACAGCTTTTGTTCCAATTTACAGAGAGCCCTATATAGTGATTAAATAGCTGCAACAAATCCTTCAATCCATTAATGGAGCGCTGGTTGGCACGGCAAAAAACGAGTAGGTCATCTGCAAACAACAGGTGAGAAATTGCTCCAGAATGCCTCAAAGGCTGAATAGTTTGGGAGGATTCTGCTCTGGCCATAAGGAGGGAAACAGCTTCCATCACTGGAACAAAGAAATAGGGGGAGAGAGGATCACCTTGGCGAAGACCTCTATTAGATTCAAAATATCCTTCAGGTGACCCTTCAATTAAGACAGAGAACATTGGCGTAGAAATGCATTCTGAAATCCAATTTATGAATTTCTTATTAAACCCCATCTGATGTAATTGGAAAAATATGAATTCCCTGTTAACACTGTCAAAAGCTTTGCGAAGATCCAATTTAATGCAGGTTTGGATCCCATTGGATTGCTAAAATACATTTGACAATATGAATTCCCTGTTAAAACTGTCAAATATATATATAATACATTGACAACCTTTTTGAATTCTAGGACTGACTAAGACAAGATAAAGAGTGACTGAGATTTGATTTTGGTAATCAATGGTCGAGATTGGATTTTGTGAAAATTTTCGTGTGAAAACTTAAATTTGAGTGGAAGGAAAGTGTCTTGGAAACCAAAACTTTGAAATTAAAAGTGTCTTGGGAAAATTTGTGGAGATTAAATTTTTTGGGGAAAAGTGTCTTGGGAACCTAAACTTTAAAATTAAAAAAGTGTTTTGGAAAAGGTTGTGGAGATTAAACTTTGACATTAAAAGTGTCTTGGGAAAGATTGTGGAGAAGCATGATCCATTAAATTAAATAAAGTAAAAAAATTTAGCGTAAAAAAATTTTGTGTAAAGAAATTTAGCAGAACAACACATTAGCGTAAAAAATTTTATGTTAATACCATCACCGAAAAATACCCCGAGGTTTTTTGTTCCACACCGAAGGCGCCCCAATTTTTTTACGCTTATTTTTTGTTCCGTGCCGAAGGCACCCACACCGAATTTGTTGTTCTGCGCCGAAGGCACCCACGTCGTTCGACGTCGAATTTTTTGTTCCACGTCGAAGGCACCCGTGCTGAATTTGTTTTCCGCGCCTAAGGCGCTCGCACGTTGTTCTGCGTTGAATTTGTTGTTCCGAGCAGAAGGCGCTCGCGCATTGTTCCGCGCTGAATGTTTTGTTCCGTGCCGTGGGGCCCGCACCGACGTTTTTTATTCTACGCCTAATTTGTTGTTTCTCGCCGAATTCATTGTTCCGTGCCGAAGGCACTCGCACGTTGTTCCGTGTCGAATTTGTTGCTCTAAGCCGAAGGCGCTCGCACGTTGTTCTGCGCCGATTTGTTGTTCTGCGCCGATGGGACCCGCGTCGAATTTTTTGCTCTACGCCTAAATTGTTGTTTCACACCGAAGGCACCCACGCCAAAGGTGTCCGTGCCGCAAAATATTTTTATGCTAATTTGTTGTTCTTTTAAATTTTAGATATGGAATAATTTTTTGAGGTACAAATATTTTGCGGGGGGAAATCTTAAATGAACCATGCCAGCAGGCACGGGTTATGACTAGTGTGTGTGTGCATAAATGAAAAAGAAAGAAAAGACATCCGTATGAAAAATGGATACGATCCATGACAACGACACTACCCACGAGTATCCAACATAAGCTTTAAGAGTAAACTTTAGTGTTGGTGTTATACTCGTCAAGCAATGCCAACCCACATCTAAGAGTTCTCATTGGCTATGTTTTGGGTGCGGTACCTTGAACTCATTTTTAATTAGATGGAGAAAATCAATATGTTTACGGGTGTTTTCTCACTACAAAATCGTTGACCGACGACTTGACGGTCAACGTGGTCAAGGGGTCGGTTGGGATCCCTTGGTTCCTTCGAACGTTCGCGTCCTTGATGGTGGTCGTGCTGGGTCCCTCTTCGGCTCGGGAAGCAGGTCGCTTAGCGGGCTGAGGGTCTCGATCACTGAGGTGCGGAGAGGTAGCCTTGGCACCAAGATGAGCACTTCAGCCTCGGCCAATCAACTGCCGAGGGGTAGCCTCGGTGCCCTAATTATCTCGGGATCTCAGTTGGTGGCGACGCTCGCTGACGGCGAGCGGACTCGTCGCGCTCTGAGGTGTAACCTCGGTTTCACTTCTTCCTGGACAGACGAGGAAACTCGTCAGGGGGGCCGGACCTTGGTTCCGGCCAAGTCCCCTCCGATGCCTAAGTCAGAACGGATCTGAATAATGCTCGGTGGGATCGGTTCGGCTCGAAAGGAGGCCGGCACACGTATCCTGGGACCGAGCTATGAGAAGGAATTTAATGGTGGAAAGCAAGGTCAGTTAAAGGAATACCTTCGTTGTTGATATCGGGGATATGATCCACTTCTCGGTTACCTCTGTAGTCCCTTTATAGGGTTTGGCCCACGATTGCCCCCAATCCCCATCCCCTGACCGCTCCCCACTCACGTCATGCGATCCTCCTTCATGGAGGCAGGTGCATGCGTCGTGGGGGAGTCAATTAATGGGCTCCTTAATGGTCATTAAGGTGACACGCTTTTAGGGGAATGCTTATCTCCTGTGGGCATAGGCTAATCATGCATATGCCGGGTCGCGGTTGGTCCGACTCCGAGTCCTTTCGTTGGCCTCGTCAGTTGGGCCTAATCCCATTTGTGGGCCTCATGCTCTTGGTTTGGGCTCGGGCCTCTTGCTCTTGGGCTGCCTAGAATAGTAGTATCAATTGCCCCCATCGTCCGAGCCGTTCGGATTCTGCCGGTCGGTTCGGGCGATGTGACTCTTGTGGATTTTGACTGGTGCATCAGTCGAGGCTAATCCATTAAATGGAGGCCATAATGACGCGGCCTGTTTGAACTTCTCTTGGCATAGGATTCGGAGCGCCGTCAGTCTCCAGATGCTTCCACATGCCCCGTGCGACCGTCTTCGCAACATAAGGGAAGGTCTCGAGGGGACGATATAAAAGCATGCCGTTGTCCATCGGACAAGGGTTTTGCTTTTTCAATCGGCATCCTCCTCTTCCTTTCCCTCTCTGCCAAACCGGGTCTTGCGCAAGTTCTCCCTCATGTCGTCCTCTTCTGCCGCTAGTTCGGGGCACCCGGAGGCTGTTGCCGACCCCGGCCTGACTCACGGATCCGTTACGAAGGTATGCCGTCACAGGGGAGTGCCCTCAAGGGTGCCTCCCGAGGTGCTGGGACGGCCATCATTTTCTGCACTGCCTCAATTAGGGATCTACACACCGGCTATCTTCTTCCCCATGTTCCGCCAGGGCTCCTGAGATGGACGAGCGGATCTGCTTCCCTGGTCCCCAGGAAACCGGGGTGTACGAACAGAGTTTTCACTTTGGGCTCAGGTTCCCTCTCCACCCCTTTATCGCCGAGTTTTTGCGAGCTCACAGGGTGGCCTTATGCCAATCCTACCCCAACGCCATTGGATGCATTGTTGGGTTTGTCGTTCTCTGTGTGCTGAAGGGCATCGAGACATCTCTCTGACTCTTCGCCCAATTCTACCACCTGAGTCACCACCAGTCGAGGGCCTGGCTCTACATCAGTGCTCGGCCAAAGAAGAGCCTGGTGTTGGGGCTGTCGAGCTCTCTGAAACGTTGGAAGGGGGAATACATCTTCGTCGGCTTCCCCTTGGAGGTGGATTTCCCGGCCCGCTGGAGGGCCGCAAGCACGCTAGTTCTCGAGCCAGGGAATCCGACTGACGGTGAGCTCGAGGCAGTCGACACCCTACTGGTGGTCCCTGCCAGGGATCGGAGGATCAATGTCCTTTCTCCAACCTTAATCCGCGGAAGACCGTGTGGCCCGTCGGTGAGTTTCGATGAAGTCCGAAACTCGGGAGTTGATGTCCGAGGCCCATCCGGCCGGTTCTGATCCCTCCTTCTACCTTCTTATGAAGGTGGGTTTGCCCAAGGTTCTTCTCCCGCCTCTCTCCCGGCCACGGTCTCGGATCCCAACCCACGGCAAAGGAATCATGTATTGGAGGTCCGGAAGAAACAGCGGGTCGGGCCCTCCGGCTTTGGTTCCAAGAGAGCGAGGGGGCAAGCTTCGCCCTCTCCATTGGTGGGCACTCCAAAAAAGGCCCGTGTCCAAGCGACGGAGGTCGGCATTTCTCTGCCCAAGGGTCGGGCCCATCCCTCCTCAACTGAGGTCTCTTGGCCCTGGGCCGGGCCCTCGTCTACGCTGCCAGGTCCACTTCTCGAGGCCTACGAGCGATCTGTGGGCGCGTTTCGCTCAGTTCAGGCCGATCTTCCTCAGTCAGGCGAGGGTTTACTCCGCCCCCACTTCCCCGTGGGGTTGAAGGAGTCCGTTTTCTCCGATTGCGGGGTGGCAGCTCGGTTGGCTGAGAACTGCTGCCTCCCTTCGGACCAATCCATGCTGGATGGGGTAAAAGGTGATCGCATGGCTGCCTTCATGGTTCAGGCTGATCAGCAGGTGAGGACTTTTGAAAACTTTGTTCCTAGTAGTAGTCTTCGTCTCATTCCCGTTTCTTGATGCAGTTATCCTTAGTCGGGCTGTCGATAAGGTGCCAATTCGTGGCTCTCTCACAGGCCAAGGCCGACTCGGCACAAAAACCCGAGGCCGAAGGGGGCAAAGGAGAGGCGAGCCAACTGGCCGAGGCGCGCATTAAATCACAGGAGACTCAGGTAGCCGAGGTCTTTGCCACCTTGGAGAAGTCAGAGCTGGAGAAGGCACTGGCCTTAGTCGAGAAGGCAAAGGCAGGGGATCGGATGCCGAGCTTATGGAGGCCGCCGAAGCGACCGTCGAAGTGGCGATGATGTCAATCCTGTTGTCGCAGCCGATGCCATGGAGCTCATGGGCCTTCTGGAAGCGACAGAGGGGAGAGAGAGAGAGAGTTCTATTGGCCAAGCTCATTACGAGCTCCAGAGAGGCCGAGAAGGAGCGGGCGGAGCATTAGCTCCAGGTCACCGTCCTCGAGGGTTGGATCCAAGAGCTGGGAGCGATGGACCCTGATCGGATTGCCCGGGACGCCGTGGATGAGTATGCCACGTCTTTTGTGGTCAATGCGATGTTCAAAGCGTTCGAAAGGGGGTTCGTCCGCTACCAGCCCGAGATCCAGCAAAAATTCCCGCTCTCGGGGATCAATTTTGAGGAGCTCCGGCTGGATTCTAAAGACGAGGAAGAGGTGTGGGACGGTCCCCTTGAGCAGTCAGCCGGCCCACCCGAAGGGGCTCCAGGCATAGGCGAGGGAGTGGGGTCTTAGTCTTTTAGCCTTGTCATTTTCTGCGAGCCCGCACTCAGCCTTTTGTGTAACACGTCTCCCCCCACTTTTGTTTGGAAAGGAAGTTCCATTTCTTACTTGTGATTGCGCATCCTCCTCCTCGGGGAATGTCTCGTTTTGGGTCCTACTGGCAATTGGATGTCCAGCCTGCTGGGGGAGTTGCACCAGCCTTACAGTGGGTTGGGTCGGTCGGCCAGCTGGGGGGAGCTATCCATCAGGCTAACAGCCGATCGATACACCGACATGCTGGGGGAGTTGCCCCCAGCCTTACAGTCGGTTGGGTTGGTCAGTCTGCTAGGGGTGCAACCCCTGGTCTTATAACTGATCGTCGGGATCACCTGCTGGGGGAGTTGCCCCCAGCCTTACGGTTTGACCCATGACTGACCCGCTGGGGGAGTTGCCCCAGCCGTACGGTCGGCCATATGTCCAACCCGCTGGGGGAGTTGTCCCCAGCCTTACGGTCGGCCAGTTAACCAACCCACTGGGGGAGTTGCCCTCAGCCTTACGGTCGGCCCTATGTCCAACCTGCTGGGGGAGTTACCCCCAGCCTTACGGTCGGCCAGTTAACCAACCCGATGGGAGAGTTGCCCTCAGCCTTACGGTCGGTTGGTGTCGTTCAAACCTGATGGGAGAGCTACTCCTAGTCTCACGGCTGGGAGTTGCCCCAGCCTTACGATCGATCCTCTAACTAGCTGGCCAGGGGGTTACCCCCACCCTACCAGCCAGTTGTGCAGACAACCCGCTAGGGGGTTTGATCCCTAGTCTTGCGGTCTACCGTCGAGACGTTCAGCTAATGAGGTTTCCCTCACCTGAGTAAGTCTATCAAGGGAATAAAGACGAGAATGGTTTGTTCCTTCATTTTCAACGCATTCATTCGGATAGAGGGAAGGAGGTACATTGGCGGATGATCTCACTGATAGTATTT